>VYZW01063382.1:0-17080 GCA_013401315.1 Balaeniceps rex
TTTTTTTTTTCTATATATATATAATGGCTGAAAAACTGTAGAATTAAAAGCCTCTTGTGGATGCTCCAGCATTTAGAAAAAGCTGACTAAAATGTATTCCCATCACCCAAAGGATGATGCTTTCATTCAAAAGATTTCAGCTTAGGTAAAGTGCAGAGGGGTGGAGGACAGGCTCCACGGCCACTGAGGACCGGCACAGCATCGCCAGCACCAGCAGAGTCAGCCCGGCCAGTCCTTTCCTTTACACCTGGCTGTACGAGAGGAGCAAGTTTTGCTAACAAAACCCATGTTCACAACCTGTCAGGCATGTGGTCCGGTGCTCTATAAGTCCCATTTAATAGCTAATAAAATTCAAACTGAACAGCAGACTCCTGTTGGTTAAGTAAATACGGAGCCACTGCGATGTGTTTCCATGCAAACTTTGCTGGAGCAGTGACAAGTTGTTGCTCAGACCTGAGTACAAAGATCCTGCAGATCCCTGGCTTTCTTGCCCATATATAATAGATAGCACTTGCCTTTGCTGTCCTCGTATTCTCTTATAGAAACAGCTTGCCTGGTAGTTGGCAAGTACTCAGTTACCCAGCAATATCAGCCCATTGCTACCTTATAAATGGGTAGCTCAGATTGTGCAAAATTTATTTTCAGATATTTCTTCCGTGTTCATCTTGGCTCCTAAGCATGGAGATTTTGTATCTCTCTCTATATGCCTCACCATCACAGCTCTAGCACTCAGGTCACCTGGGCAAATAGCAGGAGCACACTGCAGCAGATAAGCGGAGCTAAATCCATCCACCGCGGCATTTGGCATAATGCCTGCTGGAAACTCCTCTCAAAGCTTTCTCATTCTAAGTTGCTGAGTCAAAACAACCATGGCAACACCCCCCCTGCCCATGCCCCACCAGTGCTACTCCTCTGAAGCAGCAGGTCTGAGCAGTGACTCGCTCCGGGAAGGCCTGGGGACTTTGGGAGCTGCCCTGATTCAGCCAGATGAAATAACGTAGCCCCGGTGAGCTTTAAACATCTTAAAACCAGCACAGACACATAAACGTCAAGAGATCACCAAAAAAGTCCACCGGCATCCTGTTGCTTCCTTCTAGATAACAAAAAGGGCAATTTTCAACATAACAGGAGCCCAGTGTGCAGCCGGGGTTGCAGCAGCATCCATGAACGAGATACACTTCCTATATCATATTACAGGCACTATTATTATATTTCCTAATTCCCAGCTGTGTATGACCCCCTGCATCCCTGCGGCTCCCCTCCCTGCTCCGGGAGGCCAGGTGGGCTGAACAGCAGCCACCAGTGCCTCGGCCCTTGCGATGGGAGACGCACCCGATTTTCTCGTTTGCTCTGACCACCGTTTGCAGCCCCATGGCAAAACATGTCCAGTTTTTTTCTGCTCGGTGCAGGAAAACACACTCCTGAAGGGTTTCTCTTCCCTCTCCCGTTGCATTTGTTCAGCAAAGAGGCAGAGAGTACTTGTGTTGGTGAGAGCAGGGGGAAGCAGGTTCAGGAAGAGGGGAAGACAGCAGGAGACCGTAAATTTTCTAAGCCTCAGCAGAAGCATCACTAAGATGATGCTTCCCATCACAAAATGTGACAGCACATCTGCAAAGTGGCATGAGTCTTTTGACTATCTACTTTTGAATAAAAGGTGCTGCAAGAGGCCTGTTCTTGTGAGTGCTCCCTAAAAAAACCAGCCTGAACATGTAATTTAAATTGCAGGGTCACAGCGTACTGGCTTTCCAAGATAAGAGAATTTTATCAGCTAAAGAAATGCAATGAGGCCACCAATACCCCATCCAGCATCTCTGGTGCAAACCCTTCCTTTGAAAAAGAATGAGCGAGTTATAGGTGCGTTAATGCCCACGGCCATAAAGACAGCGCCTGGCTGCCCACGGCCTGGGCTTCCTGGCAGCAGAAATCCGGGCTGTGGCTGTAAAGCTGATACAGCAACTGCTGAAACTGCAAACAGGCTTTGGGCACAGGCAGAGAGGGTACCGAAACACGTCCCGGCCACTGCTGCTGCTGCCGCCAACCCTAAACCCACCAGCCCCTGCTGATGAGTCGCGTCCTTACGTGACCTTGATGGGTTTTGCCGTGCAACGTCTCGGGGTTGCAGAAGTTGCTTGCGGACTTTGGCATTCCTCCCCGCTGAAAGCCAGCCCTCTGCTTCGCATTCCTGCCCTGCCGTGGCTCAGCCCTGCTGATACCACTGTCCTGCTTTGTGGGTTTTTTTTGGTTGGTTGTTTTGGACATACGCAGGCAAGGAAACATTAACCTACAGCAGATATCAAGGGAAAAGTTTCTTTGAGACTGCAAGTCTAAAGGAGGAGTAATGAAGAGGAAGGGGAGAAGTCCACACTGTGGTTTTCTTGCACACATATATCCCATTGAATTCATGTTATTTAGACAGTGCCTAAAACCCCCTGCAGTAATGTCAAGCTTTCTGTGGTCTCCTATCAGGTTCCTGACCCACGGGTGGGGCTAAGACCTTCTTTGGGAATGCAAAAGTACCATGGCACTGAATTATCTCTTGGAGCGGTATTTACCAATTAGGGAAAGAGAAAAGCCTTCAGCGCCTGCTGCTGCCCGAAGCTCAGTGGAAACACGGGGAAGTGACCTGATGTCAGGGGCACAGAGGGCTTGCCTTGCTTGCTTCACGGGGAAAAATCTCCCCCATGGCGCGGCTGCCTCTTTCCCACTCATCCCTCTTGCTCTCCCCCATGCAAGTCAGGATGTCAAGCAGCACATACAAATCCCTCCTTACACTCCTCTGTCTTCCTCAAAAATAGTTTTTGAGGAGTTTCTTTCCATCCTTGTCCCACTTTCAAGCCTGGATAATCAGTGCCCGGTTTGCACTTGAAATGTTTAAAGAATTAACCCTACCCATAGGACAGAGGAGCGCAGTAGCTGGTATCTCACATGTCCGGATTCACTTATCGGAGACGCAGCAGCCTTCCTGGTGTCCCAGCGAGCCACGAGGCTGCAGCACAGAAAACCCTTGCCATAGGCGATGCAATTATTATTTTTCATGCACGTTGGACTGAGCTCCAGAAAACCTTATTTCACATTCAAGATCCTTGGGGCAGGGGGGGATTAAAAAAAATGGAGCCTACCAACCTGGGGTCCCACAGAGTGGTACAGCAGCTTGAAAGATGGGAGCAGCAGGGAGGTCCAACTGGGATGTCCTCGGTCTGCATGAGCATCCCCTCGCCTCAGCCACCTCCACCGTGAGGCTCATGTAGAAAATGGGTAATGGGAGACGGGCACCTCCAGTGAGACCTGCTGGCCCCACACCTGCCTCTGGGGCTGCGTGCTTGGAGACCTCGAGTGCAACCCAGGGACATATGGATCCAAACTCGCCTTGGAAAGCCAGGATGAAGGAACTTGCAATTTAATAAATTTGGCTTTTCTTTTTGAAAAGCTGCTGACGTTTTTTTTTTTCCCCATGCATGAGAAGAATACTGTCTGTGTTGAAGCCAGAAGGGAGGATGCAGCATCGCAGCTGGTGCTGCAGCGCAGTGCAGCCCCCTCCAGCACATACAGTACCTGACACCTTTTTTTCCTCCCAGGATCTCTGCCTCCTTTGGTTCATGGGGTGGCTTTACAGGGATGGAGGACTAAACTTGCTGAGGGAACTATAAATGGCTGTTCTGATCGCTCAGGTGCTCACCTTTCAGCACAAGTAATCTGTTCACACGCAACATCTGTTGAAGGCATCAGCAACCGACACCCACACCTCCTTTCTCACCCACGAGTATGTCTGGTTGAAGGACCTCTGCTAGGAGGCAGGGACCTTGCTGATGTCGCACTTCATTACTTGGATCTCCTGGCCACCTCCTGTGGCCTGGTTTTCCTCTCCCCCGACCCCATTAACCAGCCCACTGGCACATCTAAGGGAACTCTTCAAAAAGTCACGTCACGGCAGGATGTTGCTTCAAGAAGCGAAGGCTGTGTGAAGCCCCAGCCCCTTGAGCTGCTCCACCAGCAGGTTGTAGGGTAGGTGCTCCTGCATGGGGAAGCTCTTTAAAAACATTAACTCAGCTTTGGAGCGATGGGTAGAAGATGCGCGCAGTGCATGTTGGAACTCCAGGAGGGTTTTTCTCTGCTTGATGTTTTGTTTGCCGGAAGAGAGAGGATGGCTTGGTCCTACCTTGGCAATGTGCTGTTTCTGTCTTGCAAGCAAATCCCTTTTGTTTCCTTCTTTCTGATGCCCCATAGGCAAGGACCATCACTTCCTACTCTCTCCAGAGGATGAGGAAATGCATTGAGGCTGAGGAAGTAGATGGAGGGCTGCCTCATCCGGGTAGCCAGCTCAAATGGCAGGATTTGTTTCTCACTTCACAACGTGAGGGTGTGTCACGCTGGTTTCTGCTCTCCAGTACCAGGCACGCTAATGTATTTCAAACTGAAGTAGGCTCCTCCAGGCTTATGATTGCTCTGATTGCCGTAGCCTCCGCAATGTCGAGTAATTATCATTGCCAAGGGCTCCTCAGAGCTCAGCGCGAGGACTGCTGAAGCCATGGTGCTACACAGCAGTCCTCCTCCCCCCCCAAACCCTCTCTGATGGGCTCTTGTGTTTCTGTCTCAACTCCACTGTTCATGGAGCAGCTCGTTAAGGGAGGAATTGTGGTCCCTGCTGGCTGGGACTGCGATGCACGTCCTTGGTGGTAAGCAGGATTTCACACTGCAGACAGTGGTTTTGAAAACCAGAAATGTAGTCTTTAGTCTCAACACAGACGAGCTCATTTCTTGCACCTAAGGGTAGGGCTATGCCATCATGCAACTAGAAAGATGAGGGTGGCGGAGGAGGCTAACAACACATGGCAGTGCAGGAGATCCAACCTCTGCAAGTGATACCACACTTCAAGACGCTGCTCGACATTAAAGCCATCATGAGTGCAAAACCCACTTGCACTCGGGGGTTGGGGGTGTATAGGATGTTTTCCCATAGCTTGAACCACAGCTCAGCTGTGACTCTTTCCCAGCAGCTTAAAAAAAAAGAGAACTGCTGGATACTTCAAACACTGAAGAGAGGAAAAGAAGCAGCAACCAGCCTCAGTTTTGGGGACCAAACCGTTAGCTTGAGCTGCCAAAGAAGAACAGAGAAACCCCCAGGTATGCTCTGGGAAAAGCCTGCAGGGCAAAGGCCAATTTACTGCTGCTCCCTGGTGGAGCTGAGGCAAAGCCTCAGGCATGCCTCAAGGCCAGAGAGTTTAATTCCCCTGCTTCAGGAGCTGCCTTGCACTTAGTCCTGTCCCCGAGCTGTGCCAGGGCAAGCTGCAGGGTCAGGAAACCCGCCCCGAGGGCATCCCTCTGACACTGCCCCCCAGGGGCATCCCTCTGACGCTGTCTCCCCAACACCAGGTCCCTCCATACCTGGGAAGCACCACAGCACAGGTCCACAGAGCCCTCCTGCTGCCAGCATCCTCCCTTGCCCCCAGCACCGCATGCTGGAGCTAACTCACCTCTGCAGTGCGCTTTATTGAGCTGCGCTTCAGCTGATTAAACTAATTATTACTCCAGGCTTAATGAAGTCATTCACCACTCGACTTTATTATAGCCATTATTAAGTATTTACCTTCTCTAGGTGGCAAGAGGTTCACCTGGAAAGCCCACAGCATTAGCCTGCGTGAAGGGAAGGCTGTAGCTGGGTGCTGAGAGCATCCCTGTGCCAGTCCCAAAACATAGGCAGGGGCTGTGCCACTGTGGGCAGTGCTGCCACCATTCTGGGTGCAGGGCTCCGGCTCCACAGGCATATTTGGGCTCTTCTGCATGACCAGGGGCTGGGGCTTTTACAGGGTTCTTTCCCAAAAGCCTTCAGCCAGCTCGATGAATTACAACTCCTCCTCCACTGAGAGCCGTTCAGGTGGCTGGAAATGCTCTGAAAGAATAAAAATTATTAGTCCATGGCTCATTAACCTAACATTACTGCTCATCTGGAGCACAAAAGTCTGCTCCTCCATGCCAGGAAGAGCAAATTCCTTGTTTTAGGCACCAAAAAGGCTTTCCGTGGTGTCCTGCTGGAATAACTGCGGCCGCTGAGCAGTAAATCCACTTCCAGGAGAAAACACTCAAGAGTCCATGGGGATTCACGACTGTATTATGGAGACATGAGCCAAAAAAAGAATTAATGTTGAAAGTTACAGGTTTTTAGGACAATAAACATTTGTTCTGCCTCCCTCTTGGAAAGAGTGGAAAAAAGAAACATTTAGGCAAACAATTCTATTACTATTTACATAAAACATAGGCGGATATTTGCTCCATAATGCGATAGCTGAAAAATTAATAGGCTGCAGCCCCCCCCAAAATGAAATACCAGGGGTGAGTGCCAAAATCCCACTAAAAGTCTCCTGTCCTGGCACAGACCCAGGCCAGGGAGAAGGGGATGGGGCCACCCTGCTGCTACCCCCTTGGCAATGGTTCATATTAGTGGCAGGGGCTTCTCTCCTCCCTGAAGACACCTGCGGACAACTTCCATCAGAGCCAGCTGGAGCAGCTCACCTAATCACGAGCCTGGGTTTGTTCCCCTTGGATTGAAAACCAGCTTTGCCACCGGCTCGATCGGGACTACTTGGAGCGTTACACTCCTGTCACTTATGTTATAGTTTTTAAAGGCAGTGATTTACCTGCGAACACCCGCCATGTCCCAGTGGTCTGCCAAGGTTTCCATGCATGACACGGTCCTGGGAACAGAAGTGATGGGCACAAGTTCCCAAGGAAGAAAAGCTGAGAGGTTTTCTTTCTTTTTTTTTTTTTTTTTAAGTAAAACTTCTGCTTAAGCCAAAAGAAAATCTGAATTCATGGCCAACCCATCTCCTTACAGCAGCAAACCTGGACCCCTCTCTGCACATCATTGGGCTCGGGATCTGCAGCTAGTTGGGATGAAACACGAGCTTTCAGGAGACCTTGTTTATCTTATGCTTTCCCCTCTGTAAGAACAAAAAGCATTCCTGGTGTTTCGCTGGAGCCTGTTGAAGTATTTAAGAGGTTGAAGTCGTCGACCACAATTTCTGACAGTACATTCAAAGCAGATTATAGTCTCTCTCTATGAAGTGTTGCATTGCTGAATTGTAACAAATGCTGATGAGAGGATGCGACAGAAAATGAATTATAATAATTCAGAATAATTCTTGGTAGAAAGCATACATTTTTTAATTACAATCATAACCACTTTTTGATTCTGAGATAAGAAGTGGTTACATTAGTGACCCAATTCTTAAAGATAATTTTTGCCCAATGCTGTGTGAAACACTATATGATACCATACTATATGATATTTTTTGGGGTATGAAAAAGCAACAGAGGCTATACGGAAAAATAATACCCTTTTGGTTACTGCCTGAAGAGCCTTATACGCATGTTTCCCTGCAAGTACACTCACAGACGTTGCCTCAGATTTGGTGCAAGCTACAAATCTTGCTCAGCTTTCAAGCCCATGTAGGCTCTGCAGAAGAATTTCAAATGCCTGTGGAGAATCAGAAAAAATGGAGAGAAGAAAATCAGAGACAAGTTTGTCCTGCAGAACAAACCACCCACTATTGCCTACCATCAGGGGGGTTAAAAAAATGTTTTTACTTATTTTGAACAGTCTTAATATATATTTCTCTAATAGACCATCTACCAGCACATCCTTGTGAAGATTTCGGGAAACATATTCTGAAGTCGCAAGCATAACTATAGTCAAGCAAAGGCACATTTTGACACATGAAGTTAAATGCGGTCCTCAGTGAGACTAGTACAAATTATTATTAGTCAATAATATCATCTTTTCTGTGCTTCTTTTGGTAATCCTTGCCTATCTTCTTCCATCCCTCTTGTGGATTTAGAGGGACTGGTCTGCAGGGTTGCGTTGGGGATGCTCCCTGTCCCAAGCCACACGGGGAGCCGGGAGTCACGCTCTCTCCCATCGATAACCCACCGCACGTCCCTGGCAGCAGCGAGGGTGCTGCCTCTTTTGCCTGGGTACCCCGGTAGCGAAATCAGCTTATCCGTGGGCAGGCCCCCCGTGGACAATGGCAGCCACGGTCATGGGGCTGAAGGACTGGGCTAGTTGCTGGACCTCTGCCGCCTCGTGGAGTCGAGTCGTTTGCCTACACGCAGCTTGAAATAATTTTGGTTATTAAAGATAGAGAGTCAAAGAGAGAGAGGCAGCACCGACCCAACTGGGGTGGCAAGTGGGTTTTCTCATGTCACTGTAGAGTTTCTTGTCATTGGTGATAGCCCTGCAGCAGGCTTCTTTGGTATACAACACCCTATATCACATTTACCCTGCTTAAATTGCTGTATGACACTCACTCTGATCCCCAGGGTATCCCTGATTTGGGTGAGTACAGGGGTGACAATCCCTGGCCAGTGAGCTGTGGGTTTCTCACTTTCTGAGGTGTCTTCTCCTGCTGAAAAATCCTGCCAAACCTTAACCATCATGTGAAAATCCCGATGTGTAGCTCCAGGTGATTGATATACCAAGCCAGCTCAATCTGGGCTTAGTTTAGGCTGTTGGCTTTAATTAACCTTTTATTTTTAGAAGTTAATAGATGCAAACTTCTTCCTTCCTGAAATGGCAAGACAGGGGGGTGTTTCAGAGGTGTTACACCTTGCTTCAAAGCTGGCCTGCATGGGAGGAGATAAAACAGGTATGTGGCCTTTTCAGCTTCCCTGTGATGTGCAGAGAAGGGGCAGGAGGTTTCTCTCCCTCCCACCACCGAGTGATGAATATTTTCAATAGCGGCTTTAATTAAAAAGTGTTGGGCCTTACAATAAATGTCTCCCAGTCCCCTGCTGCGATCGTCTAGCAGCGATGAGGAAGATCAAGCCTGATCGCCTTGAAATGCCCAACATATTAAAAGCTGTCTGTCCTTTTCCTCAGCACTCCTCCCTCGCCCCTGATAACATGCTCCTGCCAAAAGCTGTCCAGTCCTGCCCCAAAATACACATGGAGCTGAGTCCCCTTGGCCAACTGCAGCTGTCCCTGGGGCGTGCGTGGACAGGGTCCCTGCTTTAACACATGGGATGTTTCAACCTCCAGTAAATCCACTTGCACTTCATCTCGGCTTAAATTTTTGCTTTCCAAAAATGTTGAGTCCAAAGGACAGAGGTTTAGATGAGAAAAATCCTAAAGGATATTTAATGCCTGATATAAAAATGCTAAGGTGCTAGAGCAATTCCAAATATATATTTAATATATGAATAATTAAGTACCTCATACCAGTCTCCAAGCACTGAATTTGAGAAATGAAGGATGCGAATATGACAGCTGAAATGAGCCTTTGCTTCAATTCCCAGACACAGGACTGGGGAAAATGGGAGAGTCATCTCCAGCCATCCTTAAACACTCAATACTTTGCCAATTAACTAAAAGCAACGGTAGCAATAACAGAGAAATTCATAAGAAACGATCCTCCTCATGTAGAGCATGAGCTGAAAATATCCTTAGCCTGCAGCGCTGGATGAATTTCCACCATCCTCCCCATACCCGAAAGCGCCCATGGGACCAGGGGCTGAGGAGCATCCCCACGTCTGGCAGGGCTGGGACGGGGTCACCACTGCTCTCAGGAGCCCCAGCTGATCCCTCCGAACGCAGGTCCGGCAGCAGACTGGAGAGAAGGTAAACTGAATTTTAATTTCACTGTAATTTCGCTTTTTTCCCTCTGTCACCTCTTGATGCACACCCCTTTTCATAGCAGAGCAGGGCCTTGGGAGGAAGGAAAGGTGCCGTCCCTGGGAGCAGAGCAAACCTCCTCCCAACCCTGTTGTGAAACATGGGCAGAGGAATAGCCAAACAGCTGAAATCTTCAAGACTTCAGAGACTCGAAATAAAGATCTAAATTGTTAGGGTTTTACCAGTTAGGAAAAAAATATCAAATCCTTTGATTTCATTTTAACTGCTATTTACTAGGGTTAAAGTTAAAACAGTCTCATAAGAGTTTTCAGCAACAGACTAATAAATATTCAGGAGGAAGGATAAGGAAAGGTTTCATTTTTGTTTTTTGGGGGTTTTGGTGGGGGTTTTTTTAGGTACCAAAGTAAAATCTGCATGGTTAGAAAGCATGAGCCCTTGTACAAGCCAAATCCTTACCTTGAGACCAGCACTGGCAGTCCCATGAAGCTCTTCCCCTTCTAAAAAGCCCGTAAGCTTAAGGGCAATCGCAGGAATGTAGCGGTACAAACTGGTGTGTTCGACATTTAGGCTGCAAAACAGAGGAAACTGAGAAATTAGTGGAGCGAAGACCTTAAGCAACCTGGCGGCAAGCACAGCATCACCATGATCATTACCATCACTATCATCTTCACCACCATCTACCTTTCCCGCTGAAAAAGCAAATTTTCTCCAGAGGGAACAAGGAGCCAGCAGCGGCTCCTAGACCCAGGGCGCTTAAGTGGGCTGGCAGCAAGCGTCCCTGTCAGTCACAAGGAGGTACACGGCACCGCGCCAGCGAGTGCCGGCGGCATCTACCTGTCCATAGTTTTGGAAGAAAGCATCGTGCTGAAAGCACGGGTCTTTTCTCTAATTGCCTGCAGGGCTAAGTAAGACCTACACATTTCCCAAGCTCTGGTTTCACTGTGTGCGAATGTCTCCATCTGCCAGCTGGCTGTGGTGCTTCACAGCTCAGGGGCTGTCGCTGCTGAAATATCCTTCCCCGCGTGGAAGCCTTGCACAGGGGCTTCACGTCTTGCATTTCTCCTTGAAAAATTCTTCTGTTTCATGGGTGGGGTTTTCAGTTTCTGGGGATGTAAACCCCAGGGAAAAATAAACCAGCACAGACTTCACGCACCATTACCTACCCACTGCCACTGGACGCAGCCCGCCCAGGGCTGACCTAAAGGGCATTTGCAGTCAGAATGCCAAATTTCTCTCTGCCTGGGGAGAAATAAAAATGAAAGCTGGTTGCATTGTTACACTGACATTTCTGGTCTATTTGGATTAAAGATAAAAGTTTGCTGCATGTTGTCCTATACAAAAAGCACTGCTTTTTTCTGTAAAGCAACTTTTTAATAGGTATTTTTAGGATAGGAATTATTTAGTCCTCTATTGCAGTTTATGGATTTCATAGATTGCATATTTGGTAAGTTATACGTTTACTTCCTCCAACAGATCTCATGGAAGTTCAATCCAAACTGCTGCTTCAATGTTGTTTGCTTGTTTTACACCGGCTCCATCAGCAGCCTGTCACGCAAATGGGCCTTTGCCAAACCTCTTAAACCAAACATAAAGCCGACGTGAACAGAAGTCACCCGGACAGGGGGCTGGCAGCCAAGGGGGGACGCGTCCCCAGTCTCACCCCAATGATCCCCTCTCGGGGGCATCACCTCAGGGCAGCCCACGTGTCCCAGAGCAGGGGGGGAGCTGCTGCCTCTTCAGAGCTGTTTTACCCGGCAAATTCCTGCTGTGGCCCCAGCACGATGCTCCCAAAAGCACCTGCAAGCTTGTGTGCCTCTTGGCCCAGCCGCAGGACAAGCCGGGACAGTAGCCCCTGTACCTTGCCCCTCCGGCAGCTTCTAAATGCTCTCTGGGAGAGCGAGAAGCCGTTCGCACTGGTTGCTCAAGCAGGCAACACAGCTGGGGAAAAAAAAAATTGCAAATATTCCCTTCTCGGTAGCCATCCTGTTTTCAGAAGATAGCAAAAAAAAAAAATTTTCCTTTTCAAGCAAGAGCCCAACAAACACTCCAGCTAAAAAAAATAAAATAAAAATCACACCCATGAGACAGCTGTGGTATGAAATGCAGGTTGAGAGCTACTCCCCAGAGCATCTCCCAGGTGAAATGACATAAGGAAAAAAAAACCCAGGCCCCACCAACAAACAGTGGGGTGGAAACAAGATACCAAACTGCCTTAGGGAAGGAGAGCAAAAGCTGAAAGCGTTATGGTTTAGGTTGGCATGTTATTGTGAATACAAATAGCTGTTACCTAGCTCGTTTCACATCTGTGTTATGAGGTAACTATGGTAAAATGGATGGATGTAACGTTTTAGTCAAGCCCAGTTGTCTTTGGGAAGATTATCTGCATGGCAGTAGGTTTATACATGGCTGTTAGGGAACAGAAATGTTTTCTTTGTACAAAAAACCTCAGCGTGCCTGTTAAGGGAGTTAAGTTAAGGGAGTTCAGCTCCTATAATCACGTGTTTGCTCCCTCCATCTCAGCCCCAGGGCTGAACTTCATTAATGCCTTGGGCTGTTTCCCTTCTCCCATGTCAAGATGTCAAATTGCCCTGGAAAAACTGAGACCTCTAGACAAGTCTTTTCACCATGGTGTTCGTATCCAGAACCAACTTAAAGCAAATTCAAAGCGCTCCCTCCCCTCCACCACATCTGCTGAATAAATGACCTGAAAAGGTAACATCTCCATCCTGCTTCAGCAGTATTTTTCAGGCAGGTATGAGCTTTTTTTCAAGGAAGGTGGAGGTGCAGAGCAAGGGCTCTGCTTGCAGAGCTGGAGGCCCTTGTGCTCCGATGCTCAGCGCAGGAACCAGCTGAAGTCCTGGGTAAAGACAGGGGATGGATATCTCTTCCGACAGAAGTGATACTTTTTTCTTTTCCTTCTTTTTTTCTTTTCCTTATAAGCAGGCCTAGAGACATCTCTTAAGAGAGCACGTCCAGGCTACTGTTGTTTTTGATTGCAGACCCAAAGCAACTGGACCTGCTTGCAAATAAATAGCCCACTGAGCAACACCCGAGTTTTGTTGTACATCACATTAGAAGAAACTTTTCATTCCTTCACACTTGTGCTGGTGTCTGCCTAAACTTGAGGCTTTGATGCAAGTGAATGTGGATAAGGAAAAAACACAAAGAAATTTCGTTTTGTTGTACAAAAATACAGCCAGCAGCTTCCGCCCCAGCAGTATGACCGGTGGTGGAGTAATCATGCTGGCATAGCAGCTCCCAGGCTCATCGCCTGGCTTTGCAGCGCACCGCCGGCACAGCACCCCGGCACGGCAAAAGCCTTTCCTGTTTCAGAGCCAGCTCAGGTACGGCAGCACGATGCCAGGCTGCTCAGCGCAGAAACCAGCCCTGGGAAATCATTCGCTGTTGCTTGTGTTCATCAGCACGCTGGGCTGGGCTGCTCACTGGTCCTCACCACTTTGTGTTGGAAACCACGCTTGGTCTTTGCACCCCAGCATCACACCAGTGTTGGGATGGCAAACCGGGGAGGGTTGCGCTGCTTTGCGGCTTTTGCAAAGGCTGATGAAACTCCTCGTTGATGCTTCTCACAACGAGAGAGTGCGTGCTGGGCATCCCCATCGTTCATATTGCAGAGTCTTTTCTAGTGCCCTGCCGGAGCAGCTCATGGGCTGGGAACACCCGAATCCACCTGCTGCAACACCTGCCTCCTACGGCCAAACCGAACGGCACTGTTTTTATGGCCCCACACAACCCCACAGCATATTGATACAGTGATGGCTGTCAACCTCCTGATGGTCTCTGCCTGCAAAGATGAAATACCACCTGGCAGCACAGGCTCTGCGTACCAAAAGGCAAAGATTATTATTCTTTTTTTTTTTTTTAAGATCTCACAAAGTAATAAAACAAGAAGGATGTGAGATTATTGAAGCAGTTCAGATGCCATCCGTGCCTTGAAGGCATTTTGGGGAGGCTGTACAGCAGGCAGCAGGAAGCGATGCTGGTTAAAGTCGGAGGACCAGCTGTCATTCCCTGCAGTGCGGTGAAACAGAGGCAAGAAATTGTTGGTTTGTTGAGTGTCTAGAAATCTGCTTGGGGAGTTTGGTACAGAAAAGAGACCCCAACATAACCAGAGGTGATGGTCTTACAAAGAACATTACCTTCCTATCCAGGTATTAAAATGCATTATTAAAAGGCATTGGCTTGCCAAACCAGCTTTTGCTTCCTAACATGCCGCTGGGCTCCCATGTGAGCCCAGCCCTCCCCGCCCAGGTGCGGACATGTCTGGGACACTGAGCTGCTTTGGCGCACCGCTCCCTCTGCAAGAGAAGTTCGTGTTCATTTTCCACAGCACAAAGCTAAGCTGCCTCCGGTTTCCTGATGATCCGAGCTGCCCTGCTGCACTGGCTTCAGGGCCAGTACCCGGGCTTGTGCCTTGCCACCAGCACACTGTGGGAAGCGTTGCTGGAAGCCAGTTTGGTCCACGATAGAACCAGTTTGGTGTTGCGTCTTCCCTCCCCGCTGTCTGCTAGAAAACGGAGGGTGGCTGGTTTTGTGACTTGCTCGTATAGGAGCAGAGGGCGCTGAACCCAGATCCTGTGTGGTGTGGTTTGGAGGCTGGGCAGAGGAACTGGTAACACAGCAGGACCGAGACAGCCATAAGATAACTACATTTTGAGGAGAAAAGGAGGCCAAAAGGGCCAGGTAGGCACAGTATCCATTTAACCCAGACCATCACCACCCATCCTAGTTTGTCTGACACAGCTCAATGTTAAAGGGCAGTAGGTTAGAATAAACAACAGGAATGTATCCCAGTCTTTGGTGGCTTTGCTTAAGGTTCTCCTGTTTCTAGCAACCCCCCACCCCTTTGCAGAAGCAAAGGCAATGCCCCACCAAGAGTTGCATCAGAACCTGCACGGCACCAAAAATACCAGCAGCTCGACCCATGCACGTGTAGCAAATAAATAAATACCAGGGTCCCCGCATGGCAGACTCCTGCCCTGTGGGACCCATATTCTCTCCACAGCACCCCGTTGGCTCCGGGCTGGTTTTAGCAGGGAAGGCGATTCCAGATTTTCCAGCTAAGCCAGCCCAGGATAGTCTCATGTCCCAGTAACCTTGTATGAAGTGACTGAGGTTAATTTTCTTATTCTTATTTCTCCTGGTATTTTGTGTCGCTTCAGAGGATTGCTTAATGCAACATACATAATTAAGAAAATTAACCTGACTGAGAGCCCAGACCTGACACACTGTAGGCTCACCTGTCAGGGGTTTTGGGCCATCATTATCAGATGTCAATGGGGAGATGTTTTCTCCATACAAGTGCACAGAGGCTGTCAGAGACCGCTTCGTATTAGCTCTCTCGAAGGCGAGGGAGGATTTGCACCAGAAGGTTTCTCTGGCGCTTTGTTATGGTGTGCTGGAAATTGCAAGTCAGCTTAACTAAAAATAGATCAATTTTAATTAATAGGGGAGATGAACACAAATGGCACAGGAGCTTCGTGGTGTTGGTCTCATCTCATACTGGCTGTTGCCCCAGCAAATGGGGCAGTGATGCTCGGAGGTGGTGAGAGGCAGTTTGGGAGTGTGATGGAACAAGTTTGCCTGCCAAATATTTCTGGTAAAGCAGCTGCTGGCAAATAGGATCAGGTGAGCTGCAAACACCACATGGGGGGTGAACAATTTGGAGGGGAAAAAATAAAAATAAAAGAGGAGCAGGGGAGCAGTTAACGTTATCCCAATATTATCCTCTAAAAAGATGACCAGCAGTTGTAACTTCCCTTGATTTCTGTTTCATTTGCAGGACTTCAGGCCTGAAATGTGTTTTCCTGGGCATGAAACCTGCAGAGCAAAGCAGGAGCAAGGCCTACACAAGCCTTGGTGAGCTGCTGTCCCCATTCCCACCGCAGACACACGCCATGCCTTGGCAACGTGATGCGTTTTTGCTCTCATTTTTTTTCTTCTCGGTAACATGGGGATAATGTTACTCATTTTCAATTAGAAAACACAGACTCTAAGTATTTATGTGCTCCATTTGAAAGGCATCTCTGTAAACCTAGAAATTATCTTATCCATAATAGTTAGGGTTTCTTCTTCCCCGAACACCACCTTGGATACCTGGAACGCTTGCTCCAGTAATTACATCCATTAACTTGTCCTTATTTTGCTCCATCAGGTGTGCTGGTTATACTCTACACTAATTCCTGTTGCTTCCAACACACACAGGTGAAATAACTGATTTTATATGTCAGACCCAGCTATGGAAAATAAAAAACATATGTGCCTAATGACTGAGGCTCAGCTAAAGCTAGTGAATGGCCTTTGCATTGCAGCTGAATCCTAATGATCTGTGCTGCTTTTGGCTGGGATAGAATTAATTTTCTTCACAGTAGCTGGTATAGTGCTGCGTTTTGGATTTGTGCTGGAAACAGCGTTGATAACACAGGGCTGTTTTAGTTGTTGCTGAGCAGTGCTTACACAGAGTCAAGGCCTTTTCTGCCTCTCACCCCATCCCGCCAGTGAGCAGGCTGGGGGTGCACAAGAAGCTGGGAGGGGACACAGCTGGGACAGCTGACTCCAACTGACCAAAGGGATATCCCATACCGTATGACATCATGCTCAGCATATAAAGCTGGGGGAAGAAGGAGGAAGGGGGTATGTGTGGGGTGATGGAGTGTGTCTTCCCAAGTAACCATTACATGTGATGGAGCCCTGCTTTCCTGGAGATGGCTGAACACCTGCCTGTCGATGGGAAGGCGTGAATGAATTACTTCTTTTGCTTTGCTTTTGTGTGCAGCTTTTGCTTTACCTATTAAACTGTCTTTATCTCAACCCACGAATTTTCTCACTTCTACTCTTCTGATTCTCTTCCCCATCCCACCAGGGGGGAGTGAGCGAGCGGCTGTGCAGGGCTTAGTTGCCGGCTGGGGTTAAACCATGACATCACTGTGTTCCTAAAACTGGCATAGCAAACCAGCTGGTTAGGTGCCCTCATTTAATAGGAAAAAAAAGTCTGGAATATTTTTAATCAAATATTTCTGGATCTAGAAGTCACCTTCATTCTGCAATCCACAGCAAGCCTCTGAAAGCTGCAGTTTTTCAGACAAGTTTTTTTTGCAAGTGCAAGAAAACAAAGATCCTTCTCTCCTCTTTCCAAATCACACCTCTGCCTTGCAATGGTATCTGTCCTTCTGTCCCTCAGAGAGGGCTGTGATATTATCCGATCACCTGGTGTAGTTCAAGAAAATATACAGGGCCACGTGCTTTAATTTTACCCTACCAGAGGATGCATGGGTACATAAATACACACCCGCTTGCCCCAGGGACACAGCAACCCCACTGACTTTTTTGGTGTCAGGATTTCTCCTCCTTATCTTTGGTTTTAATTTACAACCTGTGTTGGGATGCAAAACTGAGTGTGTGGAATTCACACTCCTGAGGGATATGGGAAAAGCGAGG
>VYZW01063389.1:0-11483 GCA_013401315.1 Balaeniceps rex
CCTAGTAGCTGGCATAGTGCTGTGTTTTGCATTTAGCATAAGAATAATGTTGATAATACACTGATATTTTAGTTGTTGCTAAGTAGTGCTTAGACTAGAGTCAAGGACTCCTTCAGCTTCCCATGCTCTGCCAGGTGCACAAGAAGCTGGGAGGGGGCACAGCCAAGACAGCTGACCCAAACTGACCAAAGGGCTATTCCATACCATATGATGTCATGCTCAGTATATAAACTGGGAGGAATTGGCTGGGGGGCAGCGATCATTGCTTGGGGGGACTGGCTGGGCGTTGGTTGGTGGGTGGTGAGCAGCTGCATCACTTGTTTTTCCTGGATTTTGCTTCTCTCTCTCTCTCATTGTTCTGCTTTTCATTGCAATTTTTTTTAATTATTATTATTATTATTATTTCAATTATTAAACTGTTCTTATCTCAACCCACAAGTTTTCTTACTTTTGCTCTTCCGATTCTCTCCCCCATCCCACAGGGTGGGAGGGTGAGTGAGCAGCTGCATGGTGTCTGGTTGCCGACTGGGGCTAAACCACAACAATGCTGTATCAAGAGATTATGTCAATAAGAGTGGACTGGTTACTACAGTTACCTAACTTAAGAATCTTTTGCAAAGTTTTATGGTTGAGAAATATTATTGGAACTAAAACAAATGATACAGTTTTATGTTCATTAGTGCACAAGCGCAATGAAACAAGATTTTTTTCCTAACTGAACATTAGTTTTCTCCAGTGGGTTTCAGCAGTTCCCAGCTGTCCCTAACTTCGTAAGTCCTTGTTCATATGTCTGCTATATAGCCAGAGGAAATTGTTCAACTTCCTTATTTGATCCCTTCTTTAATAGAAACAGAACATGCATGGTTTACATTATTCTGAATTTTGCCTGAGTCAAGTTCTTGTTTTTTTTGCAGAAGCTACAAAATGGAGAAATGCTTTTCCTATAAGACCACACAGATGTCGGCATCCCAGTACTCTATGAGCCAGGAACTGAGGACAGGGCTTCACCAAAGACCAGCCACGGCTGATAAGTAAGCTTTTATTTCTACCTCCTGGAACACCATAGCAACTGAAGGCCTTGGGGACTGGTCCTTCCCCTCCTTGACCACTTTCTACATGCCCCCTATGACGCTGGCCAGCAGGCTGAGGCGCGACCATCAGAGAGTATATTTTCTGCACAGTAAAAGAGCCCAGATTTGGTGTGTGCCTTGAAGGCTGGCACAGGCTGCTCAGAGAGGTTGTGGATTCTCCAGGCTCAGAGATACTCACAGCCCTGCTTGGTGTCAGCGCCTGGACCAGGTGATTTCCCTTGCAACCTCAACCCTGTGACCTGGCCATCCTTCCTATTTAACAGGCAGCCACGCTGGTGTTCGATATGGCTAGCCAAGCCTCACAAAGCAACGGTGCCCCAAAGTGAAGGGAGACTTCCAAAATCCCTCTTCTGCCCTGCACGCCTCTCCGCTGTGCACAGCCGCCTGTTGCCTTGGCTAATGTGCATCCGTGGGCTGAAAGTCACACAGCCTTCCCCAATACCAGGGAGCACAGCGCCCTGTGTCCCAGCCTCGGGGCTGCACAGCCCGCATCCCTGCCACCCATCCCTCGCTCTCGCTTTCCCCCACACTCGCACCGCCAGCATAGGCCCCGCGCCCGCTGAACTCCCGTCCCCGCGGCCCTACACGCACTGGCAGGGAGTGGGAAGTCTCTACTACCGCCTCCAGGGGAGCTGCCGGGGTGCCCGGCCTCTGTGGAAGCAGCCAGGCTCACTGGGGCTGGGGGTCTCTCTTCTTTCACGGGTCCGGGGTGGGGGACAGATGAGGGCAATTAGAGCAGAGCAGCGGTGAGACAGACCGAGCGGAGCGGCCGCCGTGCGGCTAGGCTCGCTGCGCGGGGGCGCCGGCAACCTCGCACCCGAAATGGCGGCCGGGGCGAGGAGCGCCATCTTCCGCGGAAGCCGGCGG
The DNA here is from genome assembly GCA_013401315.1 of Balaeniceps rex. Taxonomy (NCBI): domain Eukaryota; kingdom Metazoa; phylum Chordata; class Aves; order Pelecaniformes; family Balaenicipitidae; genus Balaeniceps; species Balaeniceps rex. Next base: position 1,959 of record VYZW01063389.1, read on the forward strand.
CGCCATCTAGCGAGCCAGCGGCAGGCTGCGGCCGGGCAGCGAGCCCAGGGCCGGTTCCTCTGCTTCGGTTTTGTTTTGTTTTAAATGCAGTAAACGGTGACAGAAGCTCTGGAGCCAAAGACGACATCTGTGGCATGACAGGAGACTTTCTTCTCTGCAGGGCAACGAGGCGCCATGTGAATTACCTCAGCTGTTGTCCAGGACGCATCTCCAGAGAAAGGCAGGCTGTGCAGTCCTGTGAGGGACTGCCAACCCGGCAGGCGCAGGGTTGCTCGAAACAAACTAGGTACGACCCTGAGAGGCAGAACCTGGAGGCAAACAAATGAACTACAGTGGAAATGAGAGGAAGTGATTGAGATTTCATAATTTTTTTTTTTTAAATCATGAATGAGATAATGTCCTGGTCTTCTCCAGTTAGAATTCTCTTTTTCTAGTCTAATGTGGTATGTAAAATTTTTTTCTTACAGTTCTTATGTTTGACTTGTAAGTGAAGCAGAAGTAGTAAAATGCTGATAATTTTCTTCTGTTTCTCTTTTTTTTTTCCCTTCTCACAAGCCTTGTGGGACCATCGCTTTAATGTTCCAGGTAGGCATTTGTCATCATATATGCTATTAGGGTCAGTTTATACAATATTAGCAACAGAGGACATGCAGGTGATTCACTGTTGGTTCTAGTAATCGGTTCATTGTGTGACAAAGCAAAAACTGTGTGCCTCAGCATCTCCCTCACTAATAAAGGGATAATAATGTGTTTATCTCGCAGAAGCATTCGTGAGAGCCGTTAATTACTTTTAAAACTTAAAAGTGAAAAGTCTACAAAGATGCAAAGTACATTAGCTTATTATCATTAGTGACACAGAACTGACAGGAATTCTCCTGGCTCAATTTCAGAAACTTGTTTACACACCAGACTTGCCCCTCTTGGGATAGAAATATGGCCACTTTTATTTCCAACTTCTTTTTTTACTGTCAGGATGAAGATATCTTGCTGCATCACTAGTCTTTCTGTAAATGCCCATTTACTGTCTTTCAATAAATGTCTATTTTGTTGGGTTTATGTTTTTCTGGACTTTAATGAGGTACATTTGTTTCTTTACAGATTTTTCAAGAAGTGAAATGGAATTGCACTTAGAAGCAATATGACTTTGACACATCAGAGACCGTCAGTGTAATTGCTAACAGTACTTCTTTTCTCCTCTTTTTGTTGTCTTTTTCACTGTTCACTAAGATGGTATTGACTACAACAGATTGAGAGACTTCAAATAAAGAAAGCAGTAATAATGGAAGACTTCAGTTACCTGCACATAGACTTGTATTTATCGTATGGGCTATCATGCAGACAGCACATGTACATGTACGTATACATCACTGCTTTTTGGAATCAAAACTCACAACAGAAGGTTAATCCATCCCAAGAACACAAGGCCTTGTTCATGATATGCTGGGTGAAGGTCACAGTAATTCTGATCACATTCTCCTCAAATTTGACATACTTTAAGAAAAAAAATGGAAAAATCCTAGAAGTTGTTCTAAAATAATTCAAAATTGCTATTTGCTCTAGTACATAACCTGTTCTTGAAAACAGCTCCAGTGCCAAAGGAATAGCAAGTTACAAATACCGCATCAGTCTGTAAAATAGTCTGTTTCCTGAGCACTATAAGACAGCTAATCTAATTTTCTTCAAGGTAGACCAGTAAAAACAGTAATAAGGAAAGAATTAGGAAATACGTATCATAGTTTATAGAAGAATAAATGTGGGTTTTGTATTGGAAAATCAGGCCTAAAAACTCTACTAGAAGGACCCAGTAAACGTGGAGAATATAGGTTATGTGCTATTCAGAAACCCCTGAGTCACCTGGAAGAAATAGCTGATGACAATGTTTAATGATTACTCATAATTATTCATGGTTGTGAAAATTAGAGCTTGCCTGTGGACACCTGCAGAAGATTTGTCTGCTGCTGAGTTGTGAGATTAATAAAATGGAAACTAAATTTAGTATTATGAAAACCAGAGTAATGTATTTGGGAAAATTAACCCTAAAAATACATGTGCAGTGACAGACAGTTACCAAAATGATCAACATTGTGATGGAGTTACTGGACACAATGAGGTTAAATGCACTGGGAGCTTTCAGTTACAAGACAAGGTGATTTAGGGTAAACATGGAAGCCTACAAAATTATGAGCTTCTTAATTGCCATAGGATGGCATGTTGTCAAAAATGGATTTGCCATGTTTCTAGAGGAGAGGTCCATGGGGGCTGTTGAATACATTCATCCAAATGTGACCTCTGGCTCAGAGGTTCCTAAACCTTTAATTCAAAGAAAGCAGGATGATGTAACAAGGAAGAATTATTCAGGATATGCTTATTTGTACACTCCTGTAAGCGTCCATTATTAGCCTCTGTAAGAGAGAAGGCAATTTGTTGCATGGACTTCTGGTCTGAGCCGTTGTAGTAATGCTTGTTCTACTATTTCTTCTTGTTATTAGTGACAAAGTTGAAAAGAAGTGAGCTTCACTGAGCTGAAGAATAAGCTTCAAGTTCTTGAGTATCTTCAGTATAACTCTATGACATATCCTTTAAATAAATGTCAGATGCCCGAAATATTTCTAGAAGGAACATGACTCTCAGCTATTGCATGTGTACCCTGTTGTTTGGAAACGGTGACATCTGAGCAACAAACTGTTGTCTTCATCAGTGCTTTCACAAAAGCAGGTGTAGTGTCATTTCAGAGACATGAAGAGATTAAATACCTTACACTGAGTATCTCAGAGGGCTATAAAATGTGCTTCTCTCTCTTGCATGTGTCCACTGGTGTGATTCCTTCAAAGTGTTTCTTTTACTGTCTAAAATAATACTCAGCTAACTTTCCTTTGTCTGCCACTGAGGAATTCTGGCAGTTTACAGCAATGTTTAATTTTGTCTTGGAAAAGAAAGTGTAGGTTTTCATAAGACATTGCCATGCATATTCTACTGCAGAAAATAATGCACTCAGGTTCCATGCTTGCTTACTTAATGGTTTTCCAGTATTTGGAGCACAAACCTGAAATATGATCTGTTTAGTTGTATGGAATCATTCACAGAGACAGATTTTACTAACCAGAAGACACTTTCTGTAACAGTAAAAGCCACAAATACACTTCATCAGGAGTCACTTCTAGTTCTGTTTACTAAGAGACTATCTTGAGGACTTCCATACTAGTGCTTTAATAGGAGCTCGGAACATGAGTAGAAAAACATGTGTTCTGGTGTTCTGAAAAATGTTGAGTGTTTGACTTCATTATACTTTAAGATACTGCTTTTCCATTGATTCAGGTGCTTCGCAAGTATGTAGGGCTATGCGAAATTGCTTGTATTCAAATAAATATTTATATAGCACAAGTGATTTGTAGATTACGAGGCCAGAAAACAGCATGGTAATTACCCGCTTTAATCAGAGACCAGAGATTGTAAGACTTATCTGAATCTATTCTTGTCAAGCTATTCTTCTACCATATCTCTTGATTATTTTATAAAGAGATTACATGTTTTCCCAATACCATCAACAACAGAAACAAACATTAAACAGTCTCCCAGCTTTGTTTTTGTAGTGTCAGTTTTGTTTCAGAAATATGCTGTCTTATTTCCTGCAAGATTTCCTTTCTGGGCCTTTTATTGCTTCTCACTTACCTTAAAAACATCCTTTAATCTTTGCCTTTGGGACTAAGTAATGAACCTTCAGCACTGTCTTTAACTTTGAACTATGCTGGAAATACAGAACAGGCTAATTTGTCCTTCACATCTATGGATACTTAGAATGCCCTTTGCTTAACCTAGAAAGACCTAGGATAGGGCAACTAATAATGCTTTTCAGTGTAGCAGCCTTCTAACCACCATCCATTCAACCACCTTATCACTTATTCAGAGATGTGTGTCTTCCAATTAGCTGATGTGCTGATTTTTTTTTTCTTCCGGTTTTCTATTGTTCCATCATCTCTGTCATTTCTCAGGCTTTGCAGGAGGAAGCCAGCTGTCCTACTAAATTAACAGTTTTTTCAGAAGGAAATCAACCTCAGCTTTCTTTTAACCAATAAACCTACAGCCTCCTGAAATAAACAATGTACTCTATATCTATGTGACTACAAATGTTGTCCTTCAACTGTTGTGGAAATGAGAGATATCTAAAAGCTGAATGTTTCACCAGAAACATTGATTGCTGTGTCACCACATTGATTTCTGTATCACCAGAAACATTGATTGCTGTGTCAGCACTTCTGTTTTTCCCCATAACTGCAGTTACAGGGCAGTGAGCAGCTGAAGAAATTATTTCCTGCTCTTACTGCATAATATAAAGTGGAAAGTATAATATTGCATCTAAAGGTTCTAGTGGAATTGGAACAAACCCATTATTTCACAGTATTTTTTCTTCTCATTCCTCCCAAAAATGTTTGTGGGTTTTATCATCTAAAGCATATATTAGGAAATGCTTTTCATAGTTACTAACATGACTATACAGTTATTTCACTGGGTACATAATGGACTATCAGAAAGGCTTTCCAAGCAATTTGGTCCACCTTGCCAGTGACTACCATTGAAAAAGGTTCCTGGAGTTCAATATGGTTTTCACTATCCTAAGAAAGCCTTGGTTTGAAAAATGCTACTCTGAAGAATGCTACTCTACTCAACCTTTATCTCTATGATCACACCTTTACATTCAAAAATTCTCAGATATTGAATTGTACCAATATAGGAATGAAGAAGAAGTGACTAGAAATTATTCCAAGCCAAACTGAATGCTGAGGAATCTATCTAAAAAGGGTTCACAGCCGTACTACAGCTTCTGTGGAAGTGCCTGTGCATACATGCACATATACTGTAAATCATTTCAATCAACAGCTGAGAAGCCTTTTTGTAACTGACGCTTTACCTCTCCAACCAATACTTTAAACCTTCTGCATGCTGTAGTAAACAAATGAATGAAATACCTGGATCTATATAGTTTATACATCTCCTTCATCCAGCTGAAGGTTGTACTGATCTTGAAAATGTTTAGAAGATGTAAGCATGCAAACCTATAGGCAAGTAAACCCCCTGTAGAATTCAACTCCTCTGAAAACGCTCCTGCGTACTCCAACATGTGTGTGCTGTAGGAGAAAATGAAAGGAAAATTCATTCATAAAAATGGCTGATAAAAGTAGATGAAATAATTACACTGAAGAAATTACTGGGCATTTCTGAGTCATACTGAAATGGTTGTTTTTCGTGAACAACTAAGACTGTTTAAACAAATTCTGCTTAAGGTGCTATCCCTTCATTTGACTGGAATATATTTACTGAACAATTTTGAATAAATATTAACAAAACTGACTTTATCACAGACAAAACATTCAAGACAAAAATAGGAATTTTGAGGCAAATCATCTATTAGAGATAGACTATATTTTCCTCTCATTTATCTCATTAGTACTTTACATGTTACTTTTTACTTTAGATACTAGATATTTGTTATTCAATTCAAATAATTTGAAATGAGTGGGAACCACTACAATTCTCATTAAATTAAAGACTGTTTTGTTATAATAATAGGAACTTTAAAATTAATATAGTAGTTTACACTCGTAGTTTCATGTTACTTTTTTCCAAACTACAAAGAAGGATCATATCATATGGGTTCCATGTTGAGAAATCAAAGGATTATGTAAAGAAATAACCATTTTATTTTCAATTGCATAATAGAAAGTCTAGCATGCTTGCTTTCAGGGAGAGTTTGCAATCTTATAGCTAAATTCCTTTTTTAGAATCAGAATCAAGCTTCCCTATATATCTGTGGCAAATTCTGCATCGTTTCATGGTATTTTGAATTTTCTAAAGAATATATCTTCTTTTTTGTGTTGAACACCTGGAAATTGAAAAATCTGTTATAAAAGGAAAATATGAGATAGGAAGTTTACACAGGGAAATGTATTTCAAATTCAAAAAAGTAGAGAAGAATGATGTCCAGTGTTGCTTGTATCCTAAGAATGTAGGATCTCCTGATCTGAGTCCAGGTCTCCCAATACTATGCAATAGGTTTTCAATCGAGACAATCCCCCCAGGGTGTCCATTCTAACAATAACAGGTAAAAATCTTCAGAGAGAAGAAACTGACTTCAAAAGGTAGGTTTTTTTCCCTTTCAAAGGTCTTCTAATCCTTCTATTTCAGAGAAACAATAAATCTGCTGTAAATTTCATCTCTTGTTGAATCTTGTCCAAGATTGAGGGTCTTTTTGTCTGAAATGATCAGGACCTAAAAAATTCTCAGCTGGGCATTATCTCAAAAGATTGCATGTGTTGAGACAGGCAGAACTAAAGTTACAGCTTGCTGAATAGCTAACAGATATGTTTGTCTCTATGAAAACTAAAACACTCCCCCCCATTTGCTTATTTATAACCTGTTCCTGTATCTGTGCATATCCGCTTTGAATCTATATACTGTGCCTTAAAGGGCAAGTAGAAGGAAGCTACAAAGGACTGAGCAATCCCAAAGTCTAGGTGAAGGGGAAGATGGATGATTTGTAGATGAGGTGATGCAAGAACTATTCTAAGAGCAGCTGGATATTGGGTCAAATTAGAGCCGAAATTAAGTAAATGGAGTATCTTGGGGGGTGGGCATCAAAAGAAATGAGAGTTGTATCTAAGAAAAAATAGGAATAGGAAAGTAGGGGAAAGGCTTGAGGTAAGGACAGACAGAATAAGGGATTTGTAGTGTCAATGGGACTACGGATGTGACAGGGGCAGCACTGCAGGATTTCTCATTGTCAGGTAGTTAAATTGTCCAAAATGTTTAATACTGGCTGTAGCACAAGTTTGATCTGTGACAGTCATTAGATACGAAGTAAGTAGATAAACTGAAGGAAAAGAAATTAGCAGCTGGACTTGTGGAGATAATTACAGTAGCTGGAGAAAGGATTTTGCAGGAAGATAGAGAAGGTTAAGATAACTCAAATGTTGGAGAGAGCTGTAGGACAACTTCCATAATTGCTGGTTTCCTGATGTGCTATTAACTGTATGGCTGTGAACCCAAGTCGTGATGCAATTTAAAAGGCGGTTGAGCCCAGTTGTTAAATTGCTGAAAAGAATTATGTTTGTACATGAATATACTAGTAACCCACAGGGTGAGATTTTAGGATTCTGTTTGGTATCAATATATTTTTGTGGGTGTATATTTTCTTATATTGTTAATGAGCTTTCTAGCCATTGTCAGTTTTTTATGGTTTTTTGGGGGGAAGGTTTGTTTTGGTTTGGTTTTTTTTGTGTCTGTATATGCAAAAGAAAGAATATCTTTGGACCAAATAAAAATCCCTGTAGTGATATCCTTTCTTGCTCTTTGGTTGCTATATTTTTCCTGCCTGGAAACCAAAAAAGTCAAGGAACACTGACTAGTTCCAGTCATAATTAGTTTCAGGTTTTATCCTTGTTTGTACAGAAAATGGAATCAATCATTAAGTTGGTTTGGTCTACTGCATAGACGTCCTCATATTCATTGAAATGTAGCTTGACTTTTAGTGAGTTTAAAATGAAAAATGCAAAGTTTTTTTATATCACAATAAATGATACTCTAACCTTTTTTTTCCAGTTTAGCAAAACCAGTTTAAATATCACGTACAAAACTAGAAATAGGAAACCTACATGTAAACAAGCCTGTAACCATGTACAGCTGCTTCCTGAGAAATTGATTTGAAATTCACTGCTGCTAAGGAGGCTTGCCTAATGTAAGCTGGGTTTATTTGTGCTCCTGTGTAGACTCTGCTCACTCTAGTCAAGTGCTCTATGCTGCACATCCTGCAGTGACTGGCAGGACTGGAGCCTTATACAAATATGATAGATGAGGTGTATTGCGGAATTCAAGTCCAATAATCTGTGAGTATCTAGCTGATGTACTTTATCTGTCCTTCCTTGAGAAAATGTCTCAGGGAATTGAGACATCTGTTGTGATGGATTTTGCATGGCAAATGTCAGTCCCAACCAGTGAGTTACTTTCTATATTTAAATTGGCTTTGGAATGGCATAAATTGCACTTATAGAAACAGTTTTGTCAGTGAAATTCATCACAGACTTACAAATTCAGCAGAGATTTCAGTAATTCTATCTTTTGGACGTGTCCCACAATGTCTTATTAAACAAAACAAACATGGTTAAAAAACTTTCGTATCAAATAACTATAACGTTATATTTGACAGATGAATAAATTACGGACAAAGAAGTCTTTTCAAATTGCACAGTTTAAAGCACTCAGTATTTAGTCACACATTTTTATTTTTATTAGAATTTTTTTATATTGAACATGAATCTGATGCTTTATATTAAATCATTAAGAAAGTAATCTAGAATTACTGCCAACCTTAAGCAATCATTACGCAGTTATCATTGCAGTACTTGGTATGTTCAGTAATTTTACTGTTTTATCTTTGGTTTATGTTTGTAGTAGAAAAATAGTGGGCAACTGCAAGTGCCATCTTTTTAAGCAAAAAATGTAAAGCCAGTTCTCTCAACTATGGTGAATCAGAGAAAGATACAATTAATATAGAGCACTAAATGATAAACATATTTTGTGGTCAGTTGCTTTCCCTGTTCAAAAGGACATGAAGTTAAGTCTGAGCAGGGTCTTCAGTATAGTGTTTTATTATTGCATAGGGAGTAAGAGGCAATGTGCGAAGAAGGGAAATTTCCACAGTCTACTAGTTTTCTTTGACATTTTCTACTAGACTGGATTTTTATGGCAATGTTGCAAATCAAATAGCAGAGAAATGAACTGCAGAATTCGTACAAGTTTGAGATCGTGAATATTCATTGGCTCAATTAGCAAATTAAAAATGAAAGCTTGGTAGGTTTTAGTGGTAATGTTGCAGCTGTCTTCCATATTTGTACAATGGTATGTAATCAAACTCTAAATGAATTCTTTGTCTTAATATTTTTTAATTATGCTGTTGTCATCCTTAATGTTTCATGTATGGTCCTCTGTGAAACATGATTTAAGAGCTCCATTCTTATGAAATTAAATGGATTCTTTATTAAGCTGACTACTTACGAAGATGTTTTACGTTATCAGTTTAACATGCTTAGTCTTGAGTAATATTATCCAGGATGAGTTCCCAATTTGAATGATAGCCAAGGTTAGAAATTGAATTTCAAAAACGTTTACTTCATATGATCATTTAAAGAAAACATCATGGGACAAGTGTCCAGGTGTCCCACTGTTCTCTCCAGTTCCCTGCCTGTGGATAAGGCCAGATTCCTCTCTGAGCTGCTGGGATTGTGTGCTATTACATAGCGGTCTAGGCTATAGCCACCATAAGAGGACCATCAGAAATAAAAGCATGAATGGCCATTTCTTGATGAAAAGAACCTTAAAAATTACATCAGTAATGACCCCTGTGCATCCCTGTCAAACAACAGAGTATTTTATCTTGCAGATGATGGGGAACATAGGTACTGTAAAGGAAACTATCAGCCAATGCCATCATACAGGCTGTCCTGGTTTCAGCTGGGTTAGAGTTGCTTTTCTTCC
>VYZW01063538.1:0-17006 GCA_013401315.1 Balaeniceps rex
GCTCCTTTTCACCGCCCCGCGGGGCCGCCGCTCCCCGCCCCGGCCCGGCCCCGGTCCCGCCCCGGCCCCGGCTCCTTCCCCGGGCGCAGCCCCGCGATCGTCCTCGCCTCCAGCCCCGCGTTGCGAGACCGGAGCTTCCCTTCGGCCCCCGGCTCCGGTTAAAACAAAAACCGACTTAAAACCCGGGAAAAGCAAAGCTGGGCACCGGGGCGGGGGGAGAAGACCCGGGGGCACCCACCTGCACCCGGTCCCCCCCGTGGGGCTCCGGGATTTTCCCCGCATGCTGTTTTTCCAGCGGAGAATGCGGGCTTTAACTTTTCCGCTCGCTTTTTCCATCACCACCACCCCCGCCCTGAAAGGGCTTTGGTGCCCTGATTTCGGCCAAGCCACCCCAGCCCCGCTTTTGGGTTTATTTGCAGGGATTTTGGGAGTACCCGCTCTCCTCTCCCCCAGGTTTCACGCCAGGAAAAATGCCCCCACCGCTATCAAATGACCCTTTAGAGCACGGGGACGGAGCCAAGCAAGGGGCAGATCATGAGATCGAGGAGCAGCAACAGCTTTATTTAACCATCATTCCTTTGAACTAAGCCCCGAATCAGCCCACGGCCCTTCAGGAGCCGCTCCGGCCCCTTTGGAGAGGTAGAAACGGGGGGCCCTGGGGGGTGAGCGAGGGCTTGGGGACCTGCCAAGGAAACGCTTGTCCTCAGCCACCCTGAAATCAGTTAAAAAACACATTTGCGCATGCAAAAACCTCCCAGGCGGGATCCTGCCCTTTACAAATCCACCTCAACACCCCTTATTAGGTCCGCGGCGTCTTCCCCTGACGCAAACGGCGGTTAATAAATAGCACCGGCCACCACGGATAAGCCGGTGAATGATTCTCCAGGGGAAGCGGGGAACGGAGGAGCATCCCCGGCCATGGCTCAGCGCCTCCGTGCTACCTCTGGACCGGGGTCACAGGTTTGCTTCGCGCCCGGCGGGATGGTAACGCAGCGTTGCTGGGAAGGGGAAAAAGAAATTATCCGGTGAGGAGCGGGGAAGCAGGGCCCGGCGCACTCGGTCACCTGCCCTTCCTGCCGCGGTTAATATTGGAGAGGTGGCGGGAGGGAGGCCAGTAAGCTGTAAATATTAATGACGGGTTATGGTGCAACCTCCGCGCAGGAACGCGTTACCCCACCGGTGTCATTTTTGATAAAAAAGGATCTCGCTCCAGCAACGCCTGCCAAAGCGCTGCAGCAGCGCAGCAAAGAGATTAAATAGAGATTTATTTTTTTTTTTCCCCTGCCTGAGGAAAAAGCTCCTTTCTGGAGCAAAAGAGAGGCTGTGGGAGCACGAGTTGGGCACCGAGCTGGGTGGATGTTGGTGGAGGAAAGGTCCTCACCCGGAAGAAAGCGAAGGAGCAATAAACGCCCGGCTCTGGACCGTGACCCGAGAGGCTGGGGCTGGCAGGAGCCATAGGGAAAGGGAGAGAAGGGAGTGGGAAGAGCTTAGAAACTGGGAGGGTTTCTAACCCCACGTACCTTGTTTCTCCTCGTTTCGCACTCCCCGTGAAACAAACAACCCTTGAAAACACTTTATTCCGCAGCCGAACGCCAATGTTCAAGTGCCTGCCTAGAAACCAGCCCCGCAGAGCGATCGGCTCCTTCGCACCGCCCTTCGCTCCTGGTCCGGCCGACCACAAACACGGAGCAAAATGGGAGAGGTGCAGCTCAAACCTGAGCACAAGGAGTAGCAGAGCAAAGGTGCCGTCGTGGATGGAGTCGAGGGGCAGGCAGGAGCAGGCAGGACAGGGCACAGCCCTGCTCGCTACTTACAACAGTCACCGAAATACAGGGGGACGCGGCTGCCCTCGTCACAGATGTTTCCCCGAGCGAGCACAGAGAGCGGCCAGGTCTCGGAGCGGCGGCCTCGCCGAGGGGCTCCTGTCCGTGGGGTCGCAGGACGAGAGGACGGACTGCAGAGCGTGGCTGTAGGCTGGGTGGGAAGGGGACACAGGAGCAGCGTTAGGAGATGAGAGTTTCACTTACGGCCCGAAACTGGGCTCGGCTTCAGCCTTTTACCATAAAGCAGAGAGAAAAGAACTGGGTTTTAAGACAGATCGACGTGCCTGCAGTTTTCCACATGCTGGTTTGCACACTCTGTGTGCTCCCGAGTACGAAGTGGCATGCGAGCCAAAGCAGGAAAGACAGATGTTTTTATAAAGCCCCAGTTTCTCTATTTTTTCCCCCCCTAGAAAATGACTCCCAGTTGCTCAGCCAGGTATTTTTCCAAGCTGTACTCAAGGTCAGAGCACTCTCCATCACCTAACGAAGACAATTTCCGCCACCTTCTTGCATCCTCCCAACAGAAGATTCAGCGTTTAAGACAAAGAGCTTCTCTGTGAAGAGGTTGGGATAGAAACAAGCAGCAGAGCACCTGACTTGCCCTCTCCGGAGTACATTTGTAGGAGCACCACTACACAGCAGCCAACGGAAACGTCTAGCCACGTTTGATTTCTCCCTGTGTAATCAGGGATCCAGGTCTAGGTGTCTCCTCTCCGGAAGCAGGAGCTCCTACCTTTGTGGTTTTTGTAGAAGACGCAGTTGTTGGCGCAGGTGTCCGGGTGGGAGTCCCAGAAATCGGACCCGCAGGAGCACAGCGGGGGCAAGTCGATATTATAGAGTTTTATCTTTTCCCTCATCTGGGCTCTTAGAGCTTCGACGTACCTGCAAGCGATAAAATATTCACCTTTGCCGGTAACACCCGGCTCCGTGCAAGGAGAGGGGATCCGGCCATACCTCATGTACTCCTTATTCCGCTGCTGTTTTTCCTTAACCTTCTTCACCCTCCTCTCCTCCAGTTCAAGCTGAGCCAGGGTTTCACAGGCTCCTTCTCCCGGGGAGGGTTCTTGCTGGTCAGCCATCTTCTGCATCCTCTGCTCTTCCACCCGGCGCTGGTTCTCCTTCTTGCTCTTAATCCTGCAGGCACACACACGCTTAGAGAAGGAGCTTCCCCATCCCAACCTCCATTCCCCGCCAGCCCCGGCTGTAAGATCAGAGCAAGGGGGATCTAGATGCTTCTGCTGCTTTCGCCCAAAACTACCCACAGCAGGTAAAAGTAACTCTGCACTAACTGGGGCATCGCCTTTCTAACAGCTTTAAATAATAAAGCGGTCAAAAAACGCTTTCCGAGCCTCCTTTCTTTCCCCCATATGGAAACACTAGCCTATGAATGCTCTCCTGCCCTTGACCTCCTCCTGCCTGCTAGTTTTCTCGCCATCATGGCCTTCTGCTTCCTCCCCAAAAGAGCTGCTCTTCTGTCCTTCCAAAACCAAGAGCGGCGCCTGGGCTCCTTGAGATCCACCAGAACGGACAAACAGCTCAGCTACCCCGCTTCTGATTTCTTCCGATTACGGGGCAGCTTGGATCCTGCTGTAAGCTGTCCCTGCAGCTTCCAGGACAGGGAGCATAGCAGGGCTGTAGAAGAGCGCTGGGTACAGCGGAGAAGCTCCAAGGACCCCTCACCTACTCCCAAACAGGCTTTAAGAGGCATTTTTAACCAAATCTTCCTCTGTTTCCTCCATCTCCCTTGCACCTACACGGCACGCCAGCCCTTTGAGTGGAATCTGGGTTGTATAAGTCACACCAAACGCAAAGCACGTTCCCCTGACAAGCGGCAATTACGAAGCACAAAGACTTTAAACTGAAGCATCTGTCATTTTATTCCCGCTGATGAGTACCAAATGCAATAACATGTTACAGGCTGATCACTGCCAAAAGGCATTCAAAAAAAAAAAAAAAAATCAAGGCTGGGTAGAAGCCAGGGGGAGAAAGCGTAATCAAACGAGACATTTCGGATGTTATTCCATTTGGGGGGTCAAATCTTTACATCAAGAAGGAAAGTGCTGAAGCCAAACTCCTCTAGTCAAGTTATAAACTCCAAAATGTTTTTTAAATGAAGTGGTAACAGAGCCGTAACTAACCCACCGTAAATCTTCTGCTATAGAAACTAAGGCCAAGGCCAGCTTAAGGCTTTACACCAAGTAATTCCAAAACCAGCTCTTTTCTGCATACACCCCGAGCAGCTTGCAGCTCCAGCAGCACCCCTGCAACGGGGGGAAAAAAATTATAATAAAAAGGTATCACACTAACTAGGAAGTTCCCTGGTGACTCGCCAGCACTTGCAGGGCAAGAAAAGGTCTCCCAAGCTCCCAATTTAAAAGTCAGGAATGCGGCTGGAGGAGCGTTGCTTTAGCCTGGCGATTCCTCTCCAAAAAGCGACCAGGAAAATCCTGCCCTCGAGTGCCCATGCTGCTCCCACAAAGCCTGCCCACTGCTGAGCCGGCGTTAGGGACTGAGATGATCAGGGCTACGTCATTTTATTTCAGAGCAAGGCAGAGACAAAACAAAAAAGAAATCTGGAGTCTCTTTCCTATTTTGGTGTGAATTTGCAGAGCTCCTCCTTAACGAACCCCTTAAAAGGGAGATGACTAAACCACCAAAACAAGTACTGGTACTTTTACACAGATACTGAGTTTTCAACTCCAGAACAAACGCTGGGAAATCTTTTTATTACACTTACATATGTTTATAGCTGTGAGGGTGTAGGGTCTGATATTAAAAACCCCCGAGATAAGATCAGTTTAACAACAACGACGCTGACCCCACCCCAAAGTTTCTAAACAGGGACTGTAGCGCAGGGTCTTGGGATCGGTTCCCAAGAGTCACGGTTTGGTGAGCTGCAACTCTCCCAGCCTGATGTTTCGGCTCCCACCTCCTACCCAAGCTGCACGGGGACTCAGAAAGTAGAGAGAGAAGCGCTGAGCACCTCCGAAGGACTCGACATAGCCCAAGGGTCTCTCTTGGGGGGTTGGAATCCTACCCCAGGGTTAACAGATCGGGCACTAAAATAAACCCAGGAGATAAGTCAGGCTTTACAACTGGCATTCATATTGCAGAGCTTCTTTCAACATACCCCCTGCTTTTTAAAAAGTTTATAAAGTGGCCTTTTTAATCCATCAGGGGCAGCCTGTGGCCAAGGAGGCAGAATGCTACCCATCATGTGGGGTTTTTTGGTTGGGTTTTTTTTTTTGTTTGTTTGCTTGTTTTTTTTTTCCCCCAGATCAAGCTGGACAGTCTTCTCAAAGCCTCTGCGTTTGGGCTGCAGAAGCGCTTTCCAAAACGCTGTTGCCTGGTTCACACCAGACAAGCACACAAGACCTGCCCAGCCTTAAGAAGGGCCCTGCCTGCGACGAAGGAGGTGACACCGAGAGCCTGGCGCTCATCCGCACGTACTCACTCGGCGATTCTCTTCTGCCTCTCTTTCTGCCTCTGCTGTTCCTTCACTTGCTCCCGCTCGATATTCATGACGAGGCGCCTGTACCTCAGGTACTCGTTCTGACGCTGCGGGAAAGAAGAGGCACCTTTTGAGAAGGACGTCTGGGGGCAGGCTGGGATCGATATCGAGTGGTATCAGCGCTCAGCTTGACTTCTGGAGCACATGTCTATCAGGGTAGAAGCCTCGCTCCTTCCCCAAGAGATCCTCAAATGTCTCCTACTGCACGTGCCCCAGGACTGAGAAGCTGGAGAGACGCTGGTTAGCTAGGAGAGGAGGACCAAGACATCTCAGAGCATCAGAGCGCTTTGTACCAGCATCCCTCGACTAAACCTTCCTATGGATGCAAGCTCTGCCAACTGACAAATTCCCAAATTCTCACTTTCCTGGGGGTAAAAGAGCCGGTTCCCACTTCAACCCACTTCACCAGAGCGCTACAAGCTACAGTCCAAGAATTTCAATCCCCCTGGGGACCAGTGGTCCTCTGCGGTTCACTGGAAGCCTGCATCTTCAAAAACAATGAACGTACAACACCGAGCTGGACTCACTACACGCAGGAGAACCACAGAGGTGGTAAAGTCATTGCCGAGACAAATCCAAGAGCCCTGCAGGGAACAAATCCCGTATGGGTACTGAGCAGACAAAGAGGTTTAATGTCTGGGCTTCAGCTTAACTCCACGGATGCCGCAAGGGTAGGGAAACCTCCTGGCTAAAGCTCACACCAAAAGTGTGAGCTTTTCCCATTCCCACCAGCATGGGAATCAGTCGGGACACAGCTAGTTTGAGCTCCACGATGCCAGAAGGTTAAAGGTGCGGATTTTTCCTCATCAACGCCAAGAGTTTTGAGCTGAGTTTGTCCATCTCGCCCACGGGAGAGCGCCCCGCACAGCTGGAGATAAAGGAGCAGGAGAGATCGCCAGGCTGAAAGCGGAGAAAGCTAGATGGGAAAAAAACTCCGAGGAGCGTGCTGCAAAACCAGTTCTCGGGCGGATCAGAGCCAAGGAGATAAAAAGCAAGGGGCAGAGGAAACCGCTGGGGGAAGGAACAGCCTGACGGGCCCCAGCTGCTGTCATGCCGTCTAGAAACCACAACTGGATTTCGGATCAGCTTGTCGGAAAAATGCACGTAAGGAACCAAAAAAAAAAAGCAATTCGTTCAAAGTCCTTTTGAGTTTTACGCCGTAAGCTGCAAGAAAGCTGACAAAAGGAGAGGGAAGTGTTCCTCTTCATGTCAGAAGGAAGCAGGAAAATAAAAGTCACTTCCTTTAGGCATCTAAGGAAACATCATCGCCTGGATTAGCACGAGCCAAACCGTCCTGGACGCAGGCTGGTAAGCCCTCGTCGTTAAATCAGACACTCGGCATCAGGCCTGCAGTCTGTGCTTGACAGCTGCCATCCTGTTAGGTGCTGATACGGGAGAAACCTTTATATTCCCAGCCTTATACCCAAACAAGATAAAGTGGGGTTTGGTTTTTGTTGGTTTTGGGTTTGTTTTTTTTTTTTTTAAGCATTTTTGGCAGCTGCTCTCTCTCTCCGTGCAACTACAGAAAGCGACACCTTTGTTTTGCCAGGCAAAACGAAGGAAGCCCGTTTCTCCTCCAAGCCTTCAGTGTTACTCAGATCCCAGATTTTGCGGGAGGAGCACGTAACAGTTGCACCTACAGTCACGACGGACCTTAAAAAAAGAACCCGGTAGGTTTGCCTGAGACACCATCAACGCTGAGAAACTTATAAGCCTAGCAGGTGCTTCATACTTTAAGGCTGCTGTTGAGGTTCTTATCTGAGCTAGCAGCATCCCCTGCGCTCAATACCTTTCAGTCCTGAAACGGAGACGCAGCAATGAGGACTTGGCTCCGGCACACAAACCTGCTTCTTGGTTTCCTCTTGGTCTACGCCAGCCCAGAGTACGAGGGGAGCTTGGTAATCGGTGTGCAGCCTCTGGGGAGGCTCGGGCAAGCTCGAGTCCTTCACCGATCCATCACAGAACTGGAAGATAACGTAAGAGAGCAGCATCAGCATCTTCAGGGTCAGGTTTCTCACCTTCTCTCAGCAAAATACTCTGCGTGTGATCCCTCCAGTCCTCAACGGGGTAACCCACCTATGAGCTGCGCTCTTTTTCAGGGTACAGGTTGGCTACAGACAGGAGAGACACGTGCGACATCTCCATGCAGGAGCCTGAGCACCAAAGCTTTGTCAAAACACTTCTAAAAAAAGATATCCTTGGAGGAGGCTTCTGGTTTAGTTTAAATATGGATTCACACCTCGCCTCCCCGAATTTTCATTCTGACCTTTGTGAAGTGCAAGAAAAATAACAATAATAAAAATAACAAAAGTGTCAGGGGAATTCAACGGCCAACCTCCAGCGTAAACCTCCGCTCAATGTTTGTCAAGCCAGTATTTCTGCTCCTAGCCGGACTAATCACCAGCTAAGGTTGGGCACAGGCTGCTACAGCCATAAAGTATTTGCTAACTACTCCAGGTAATCGGGGCGAAACATTTCCACATCTCAGACACTTAACGAAAGCCTGCCTGAAGACAAAAGAGGAATCGATAAATACATTAGCTCCGTCCTCACAAGCAGACAGATTCACGCTGCCTCTAAGGGAGGTGTTTCGCCAGCCCCGAGGCACAGGAATCACAGCCAGCTCGTTCCAGCCATGCAAAGCTTTTTTTTTTTTTTTCCTTCCCCTTTTCTAGGAGGTTTCCAGCTGATTTGATGCACCACCGGCAGCTTTTCCACCCTGCCGCTGCCTCCAAGCAGAGCAGCCGGACCAGAGGCAGCTGCAGGCCCTGCCCGCCGCAGCGTGGAGTTTGGTTAAGCGTACGATGCAATTGCACACTCGGTTTCAGATTTCCGCTGAGCGCCAGCCAACTGGCATCACGAGGCAGGCACAAATAAAACCCCTTTTGAAGCCACAGCTGTAAGATGAAAGCAGTGAAACAGAAGCCGCCAATCTCACGTAGCTTTGACACTGCCCTTGAGCCTGTTTTGACAACAGTAGGCTTAAGAGTTAACCAGGCCTGAGGGAGCAACTGCTCTACTACAACAGCAGCCTCACTGTTTCTGCCGAAAAAAAACCAAATCCCAACGGTTCGAACTTCTTAAGACCAACTGGCCCAGCCCGTACGAGTCTTACTTTTTCAAATTCGATTTTGATGTAGAAGTCATCGTCTTGCTCAGCTTGATGCGGGGCTGTCCCCTGATCCTGCAGTTCAGCTGGAAGATCGTGATGTCCTGCTAGAAGCAGCTCCTCACTCTCATCTTCTGTGGGCACCGTGGCCGTCTTGCAAGACTCTGGTTTCTGGAGGAGACGGGTGTAAACACAAAATTCAAATGCTTTGGTGCCGAGGGCACATTCAACATCCTCGCGCACGGGTTAGAAGCGGCTTTAACCCGAGGGCGCTTGTTCTGTAGATTCAGTTGAGATTTGGCCAGCAGCAACACAATGCGCTCAAGCATCACAATGTGCTCAAGCATCACCGCAGGGCACGAGAGCCAGAAAATCTGAATTTAGCAGGGTAACTCGTGACTACGTTCTCACCAACTGCAGAAACAGAGGGACAGACGTGTGTGGGGCGAAGGAAAGACAAGGAAAAGACCTCTCCAGGCGCCGTTTCGCAACTGCAAGGAGTTGGGGGGTGGTGGGATCTCTGGAGCGACACTCGAGTACGCAGCGTACTCCTTCAGATGGTAAGTGGGCAGGCTCCCCGATGGCAATTAACAATATTTTGAGAGGCAGCAGATTGTTTCCTACAAACTAAAAAATCAAAATGCCAGAAGCAAGCTCGGAGCCAGGATTTCTTTTTTTTCCTGCCTTGCTGTCCCTTCAGCGTGCGAGGAAGGGAAGAGTAGGGCTGCTGACAGAGGGAGAGGATGGATCAAGAGGAGGAGAGCAGGTCACGCCAGGGATCCCTTGAGATGGCTCTGCTGCAATACAGGAAGGACGGAGGATAGCCTGGAGTTAGTCTGAACATGAAATTATCTGATAGGCATAGGAATTACTCTGTCAACCCTGTTATGACAGAAACACAACACAGAAGAGCTGCTTCGGCAAGGACAAGGGAATAGAGAGGAACATTATTGCTTTGTAACGATGCTCTGAACGTAGAAGGAAATGAAACTGTGGAAAAAAAAAAAAAAAACAACTTTGGTGAACGATCAGTTGGGGAAAAGAATTTGGGCGCTGTTATGCAGCAGCCTACCAAATCCTAAAGGCAAAGCGGCTGAAGACTTCGTGAACAGGATCATCTGAAACACGGGACAGGTCATTTCCATGAACTACCATCTAGGCATTTGCTTGGGAAAGCAGGGAGGAAGCTCTTTGAATGTTTTTGACCTGAAAAGAAACGTCTGGGAGAGAGGAAGAGCAACGATTTTGTGAAGCAACAGTTCCTTTAAACTGAGCAAATGCAAACTACCCAGCTAGAGTGGAAAGACAAGCAGCACCGTGCGAGACAACCCCGGCTAAGCCCCAAGCTCTCCTTGCGCCCGCGATCCATGCGAGCACGGAGGAAGTGGAACACGGGTCAGATTACTGAAGGAATCACGCAGGAGATGACACAAGCACACGGGGACAAAAAAACCAAAAGAAGTGCCAGAAAGGCCAAAGCTCCAAGTAAAACAAGACAGACCAAGGCAGCAAGTCAGGCTTTAGCAAGAGAGCCTAAAGGACTCACTGCTCAAGAAGGACAGCTGTCAGAGGACACCAAGAACAACAGTGTTTTATGCTTCTGGGCATTGGCGTTCAGCCAAAGACTTGCTCTGAGCTAACAGCAGCAGGAGGAAAAATCTTGGATTACTATTGGGAAGAAAAAGTCAGTTTATTCCTAGAAGCTGAAGTTTTTAAGCAGGCAGGATCTGCCCTGGGTTACTGCCAGGAGTGGCAGACAAGCTGTTAACAGCCCCCCCCCCCCGAAATCTGTGGAGGTCCAGATTATGAGAGAAGGGCACAAGGAGCGTCTATCTTTAAATAAAGGGGGGGAAAGGAAACACTAAAGAAAAGACGTTAGCCTCAAGAATTTAACTGCCTGACTTCTGGAAAAGACAAGAGGAAATCACCTTGCAAACTGCCTGCAAGCTGCCAGAAAACAAGATAAGCAGCAACCAGCATAAATTTGTCAAGAGCAAGTCACGTCTAGCTGGTTTGAATTTCTCCGACAATAGAAGAAAGAGGCCTCGGGCAAAGCGCAGCAGAAGACATCTCGATTTTAGCTTAGCTTTTGACATGGCCTAATTCAACACTAATTCAATGTAAAGAAATATCTGTTAGATGAAACTATTATATGGGAGGTGCAATACTGATTAAAAATACTACCCAGATTCAGTCTCAGGATTTCACTCCACAAAAACAGAGTAAGAACTAGGTGGGCTCTGCTTGATAATTTCATTATTGGCCTGGACGATGGAAGAAAGAAGCATCTTGATTACGTTTACCGACCCCACCAAGCCACTTGAAGTCGCAGAAGTAGTTGAGAACAGGCTAAAAATGCTTGGGTTCAAACCAACGAAATCAGCTGGAATAGAGAGCACAAGGAAATTCAACGAGGACAAAGCAAAGGGCAAGGCGGTGCACTATGGCAGCAATTGCCAGGGTGGTGAAGTTCACGGCAACCTTTTGCATCTGAAGAAAAGGGAATAAGCTACTGTCCTGCCTAGCTGTGAACATGGCAAACCTTTATACAGGGAGAGAGAGTCAGATTAATATTAGAGCTTTTTTTTCCTCTACTATCTTGGAGTAATAAAACAGGGTAATGCAATAAATCAATAAATTCCTCCCGGAATAAATTGCCTAGAGAAGCCGTTAAATCCTCCTTGCCAGAGGTTTGAAGGCAGCGTAGATTAACTGTAGCTGCAGTAAGGTTCAGGTGGGAGGATGGCCCAGGATCCCTCCCAGCCTCGTTTCTCACTGCCGTGACTCGCCACCGGACTCCCACGCACGCCGCTTGCTACCTTCTGTAACCCTCTGGCTTGCATGGGCAGTGACTGTAACATTCGTGCGAGGGTTTAGTGCTGCTAATAGCCAAGTAATGAATCACTCCCTCTTGCTGAGCAGCCTGAATGCACTGTGAGGACTTAAACATACAGAAGGTATGTTCAGCGTCCGAAACAGATAAGAGGTTTTCAAGCCCATAATTAGTTTCTGTAACTCTTCTTCACAATGCTGACTTCCTCGAACAGAAATCCAACAGCACACAGAGGAGGAAGAGCTGGACCAGCCCTTATATAAAAGGTATTTTCTAAATAACAGCCAGCCAAGATCTACTTCACCTTTGATGAACCCAAAAAAAGAGATGGGAATGAAGAATTGCAAGACAGGCAGGAAACCGGCTCCGGAGGAGGCAATAAGACAAACTACCAGGTTGGGTTGCTGCTGGTGTTCTCCAGGATGCACAAAGTATGTCAGTTTAAGAAAGGTCTTGGCATAAAAAGCAGGATAATAGCTGTGACACAAAGCTGCTCTTGAGAACTGGAGTGACAATAACAGGATGAAATTCAAGAGAACAAAAGGTGAGACTGACCTCTTTACGTGGCTCCTAAGCACTGCTTCGAGGAAAGCAGATGCATGCCAACAATTCTCTACCAGAAGCCAGCCCTGGGTGAGGAAAACCCTCCAGATCTGTGCCACCCACACAAAACAAGGGATTCATGCAAGGGGAAGAGTTGTTGAGGTTTGCTGAAGAAACAAAGGCACCTAAGGGGAGGGCTGATCACCACATTCCTCCCAGATACCCAGATCACAATCTCAGCCTTTAAAAAAATCTTTCTTGAATTCTTGTTTCCTAGTTTATCTCTCTGCAAACAGAGACGTTTTCACCCACTTTATCCTGCTGTCTTCTCTGAAAGGCAGCAAGAACAGAAGGACAGAGCCTTTGGGCCACCAAAGTCCATGGGCTAATCATCAGGTAGGTGACGAAAGCCCAGTTTGTTTCACTTCTGTTGGAGAAACTCGCTGAACTACGCTTTGGATTTGCTAATTGGAGCCAGACCTTCAACAGTTTGCAACATAATTCCTCTTACCCTATCCCAGGCACCCCTTGCTTACCTCTTGCCTCCAGACGCCACCGGGGAGTTCGGGAGGCCCTGCTCCTTGGTGCACGGTTTTGCAGGACGCCAGCCTGCGCCGAACTTGCTTCACGGTTTTGCTAAGCTGCCGTTGAGAGGGAAGGTAAAGAAAAGCCAAAACAAGAGGTCACTAGCTGCCTTCCGCGAGGGCTACGCCAAGAAGTTTAGCTGTATGGAAGGGATCTCCTAACGTACCCCTGCTCCAGCCAAGGTGCTTTATCACGGGAGCACAACAAAACACACGATTAGCTTCACAAATAGGTATAAGGTAGCCTGCCACCCAAGGTGTCTTTCAGAGCTCCCCCACTGCACCAAATTCCTGATCCAGGCAAGGTAAAGGACTTGGTTACAGCTCATCGGCTCCCAAATCACTTTGCTGAGATACCAGAAGTCCCAGGTCCCCAATCGTCCTGCCCGGTGTCCAGCCAGCAGTGATTCTCCACCCCAAGGGAAGCGGTGCTTCAACTGGAATAACTCCAGCTCCTAGGCGAACACGCGTGCTTTCTAAAATGCCAAATGCAGCATAAGCGTCGCTATTAAACAAAGCTTAAAACAGTCCCTAAGGCAGGTTTTCCAAGATTTCGCGAGCCCACACTCCTGGCCTGGAGGAGACAAGCTGCAATGAGGTGGCACCACCTAGTGCCGCCTCTCCAACACGACATGCCTGCACAGCACCAAGTCCCTGCGTGCGGAGGGAAAATTCACAACAGCATCCTCCAGGAAGACATCTACTATCAGTTTTGAGGCTCTGATAAGAGCTGTGGAGGAGTACAACAGTATGCAGTAAACCAGAGTGAAAACGTAAAGCCGATGTTTCATTCGGTATAAAAAAAAAAAATTAGGGATGTGTTGTAAAAGAGGGTAGAAAGAGAAATATCGCCTGTCCTCCATTTCAAACCACGAGCAACCAGCACGACGAAGCAGGGATGAAAAGCGCAGGAGGGGAACCACTCACCTTGGCGGCTTGCTGCTGGAACGGCTCGCTGTGCATCGCTTGCCGCTGTGCCGGGACGGCGTGAGCACCGGGACCACAGATGGCGGGCACGGGGTGGCTCCGAAACAGGCACGTGTTCTTCCTGGGGGTCAAGTGCAGCGCCGAGTCCGAGTACTGCACGGCGATGCAGCTCTCCCTCTCCGCCTGCCGGGACGCAGACCCCAGAGTTTAAAAGCCACGTGCAAATCTCTAACCATCACCCAGCAGGACGTCACCCGTGCTGCGTGGGAGCTGATGGCTCGAGTCGGTGGCATTTCTTGGGATGGACATTTTTGCTCTCCGTGCCGAGAAGGGCACAAAGAGCCATCAGGCTCTCAGGGGCTGAAGGCATCCGCAGGCTTTCAGTTTGGAGCAGTGCTAGGAGAGTTACGTGAGGACATCCCCACTCAACCCTGCCTCCCCAGCCCTGGACACAGCCCAAACACCCCAGGGGTGGCCAAAACCCTTGACATTTCAGTGTGTTCCCTTCTTGCTCCACAGTCAGTTTCTGGCAAGTCTTCCTGGCACTTTGTTTAAAAGCAGAAAGGATTAAATATATTCACAGGATAATCTAAAACAAGCCCGCGGGGGAAACGGGAATGTGGAGACAGCGTTAAAGTGTTGCCTGCGAACTATTTGACTGCCCTGGAAAAGGGATAGCAGAAATGAGCTGCTTTGTTTAAAACTCCACCAGGAGACATCCACATCACCCACAACTCTGGCCTGGCTATTTTTTAACTCCATGCAACTCTGCACGGGGCACCGGGACTCTGTTCTTCCGCTGCCCAGAGAGCCAGCGACCTTTCCGCAGGGAGGCAAAGGGCTTAAAGCACCTTCAGCGCCAGAGCGAGCCAAGGTGTCACGCTGACCTCGCTTGAGGGGACACCGTTTGCGGCCACGGGGTCTGCCATGACCACGAGTTTCCTCATTTTTTTCTTATTAACACCTTGACTTGAGGTCTAGTGGGGTTTTTGTCCGATTTAAGCTGGTTTCAGAGGAGTTTCTCCTGCAAGACCCCTGGCGAGGCAGGGACAGAGATCTGCTTACCGCTTCGTAGGACTTCTGCAACTGCTGCTTTCTTCGCATCCTGGCCTGCTGGTTCACCCGCCGCTTCACCTCTCCCTGGAAACGTCTCAGGCTGGCTGCCTTCTCCCGTTGCTGCTCCTTCAGCTCCTCCTCCACCTGAAACGCCGAAGCCTGCAAGAGGTGAGAGCAGATTTTACGTGAGTTTTGCTACATCGCAGCGTTACAGCAGCTTGCATTCCATCTCCCCTTCCCACACCTGCACCTACGAGCCAGGCAAGCAGCACCCAGAGCAACCTTAACGGTGTTTTGTTTCAAAATCTGTGCAATAACAGCTTGGACAATGTCTACTGAATTATTTTGAGCTTGGATTGAATCTAGCTAGCCAGACACAGTGCACGCCTCCTCCTTTAACTCTCTGCAACGCACACAGATAGAAAAAAGAAGGCAGCCTCATACAGCGCCTGCTCCCACAGAAGGATGCTCAAATATTCAAAGCCCGGATCCGAAAGGAACAGGCCAGCCTCTGATCCCATTAATGCTCTGCGAGGCTGGAAGCCCATCAGGGAAACAGTTTACAGAGCACAGCACAAGGCAGGGCTACCGCTCTGAGAATGCTTTTACCATCTGAACTAAAAGATTAAAAGCAACGACCTAAAAAAAAGCAGGTTTTTTTAAGGTTCTCACTTGAAGTCATGCCAAGCAATTCTGCTGACGCTACATGGTTTAAAGAAAACAGGTATCGCTCTCCTGGCCGTCACCGCAGCACAGCCTGAAGCCAGAAAAATCAGCGAAGGGATGGAGGAAAGGGGCGAGTCTGAAAATCAGCTTAGTAAACGCCGGGTCGGATGCTCCCTACATCTTGCTGACTGCCAGGAACGTTACCAGCAGCAAAGCAAGGTCAGCACAACCAAAGCACAAAGACGGGGAAAAACCTGCACCGCTAACGACGAAACCAAGCCAGAGCTACGGCGAAACGGCGCCATCGACAGCTTGCTCCACTCCCCCTTGGCAACCTCATCAGCAATTCTGATGCAGGAGGCATTATTATATATTTTTTTAATATGATCCACTGGCGTATAAAAGTGTATTAAACAAGCTCTGATAACCCTGTGCACCTTCATCCACACCTGAAGGCACCTGAAAGCTCCTGTGCCAGGGGGGAGGACCGGGAGCACCCAGGCCCCCCGAAGCAGCCGGGATGAGTTTGGCTCCCCCAGAAGTTTCACAGTGCCGAGGTGGAAGTTACGTGGAATATGGAGATGATTCATTTCCATATATTATCTCAACCTTTCAGGATTTAAATTACAATATGGAAATAAATCATCTCAGAAGGGCAGGAGCTTCTGTAACATTTAGACATTAATTACAGGGGACTGAACTCATCATCCTATATTTAATGCACTTTTAGTCCTCTTATAATAACCCTCAAAGCAGAAATCCCCGAGATAAGCATCGATAAAGATTTCTTAAGTGTTTCTAATGGGGTACAGCGGAGATTGGCTCCAGACCCTGAAACATTCAACTTATTTAATTTTTTTTTAAATCAGCAACGTGGAATAAAAATCTCGGCTCACCGACATCCTTTACGGATGAACGGGAAGGCAAAGAGCAGCATCGATACGGGGGCGGGGGCTGGCCAGCCGGGTACGGCACAGGCACCTCAAATGCAAAGCTATGGCGTGGAGTTCAAAACCTGGCACTGATAAACCACGGAATATCCAGGAACAGTGAAAAAAAGCCTCATGGGCGGGGGGCACAAACCTGTTAAATTTTAGCTGCGCTACCTACGCTGGAAGGCAGCTTCTAGTAACATGTTGAAAATCTATAGGTTCAGCTAAAATTAAAAGTGCAGAGCACACAGTACGAATAATTAAGTAATAAACGGCAGCTGATTAGAGCATTGGCTGGATTCCCCCACCTGACTGATTTTGGAAAGCGATGCGTTTCTCCTAAAAAAAACGCAGCTTATTTGAGGGGGATCAACCCAGGGCTTGTGTAAACGGGACGTCAGGCTACGCGGTGCTTTTGACCCTATCAGAAATGATTAAAATAAATTATTATTTTTAGGAGCAGTGTTCTTGGCTGCCTTCAAACGGAGTCAAAGCTAGTTTTTGCCTCCGGTTGCCCCCGTGGGGTTTACTGGTGCAACTGGGGGGGTTGGAGACAGCCCTGGCAAGACCCGTGAGCCCGGACGGTGCCCCCGCGGCAGCACTCACGAAGGCCAGGCTCTCCTCCGGCTCCCCCGGGGCACTCTCCACCCAGACACCCACGGGGGCCACACTCTGGTTCCTCTCAGCCAGCACCCGCCAGCTCTGCCGCAGGGGTCTCGCCTGACGCCCCCCTGGGTGCTCCCCGGCCCCCCGGGGCCGCTCCTTCGAGGGTGGCAGCATCCCAGCACGGCGGCAGGTTCGGCCCTGGGGAAGGGGCAGAGGAGGTGAGCGTGTCCCCCCCGAGGCACCCCGACCTGCACCCACAGCCCCCCACCCCGGGCCCACCTCCCCTCACCCACGGTGCACCCCACTGCTCCCCCCACACCACTGTACCCAGCCCCAGGGCACCCCACGGTAGCCCTGCAGCCCCCCCAAACTGACTGGGGACCCCCAAACCCTCACGGCTGAGTACCCCCTGCACC
>VYZW01063607.1:6224-27549 GCA_013401315.1 Balaeniceps rex
TGAAATGTGTGGAACTGGTAAACACTTAAGATTCCCGGTGGTCACCACTGATATATTCACTTGTGCCCAGGATCCTGTCCTGTGCTGAAATGAATTCATTGTGTACATCTTCAGAAGTCAAATACTTTAAAAGTATAGTCTAAATCATAAAAATATGCCTCTACTTCAGTCTACAGCAGGCTGTTAATGATTGTAATGGTAGCGTGCGTTTCCAGTAAACTTCAGAATAAAGTGTTTTCTTGAGCTGGCTGTTTTCAGAATATCTTTTTTGAAAGCCTTTTGGTCTCTGCTCAGGAGCTCTCTGTTGCCTTAGAGATACTCTTGTATATTGTATACATGAAATAAACCCACCAAAATCGCCTAGGGATTCTGCCACAGTCAGTAAAATAACAGTGAGGTCCCATCACAAATGGTTCTAACTCCTGATGGTTTGCCAGGCTGGTTTTGACAGGCTACATTGTAGATAAATAGAGGCATTTGTTGTATACTTTGGAGAAATTAAAGAATTAGGTATTTATTGTGATACAAAGGTGAATAGATGGAGATTGCTGGTCTACAGATTCCCCCCCCCACCAGGGTTACATTTGCTTTGGTCGGGTGGTAGAAGTTATTTGGTACTTGCCTGTATTTTCGTACCTTGGATATAAAATTGTCGTAGTTCATGCAGCCATAGAAACCTCCAAAGAAAAAAGAGATAGGTCTATATATGATACTGCCATGACGAGGGAAATAATTTGTCATTTTTCTTAATTTTGTTTGTTTCTGCTAGAACTGCTTTTAGGGAAGGAAACACCCTTGTAATTTGTGAATCAAACCCCTACTATATTCTCTATCTGTGCAATTTCACTGACTCTAATGGCACTACACGAATACAAGTAAAAGCAACGCTCAGTTACCATACTTATTTTAGCACTACTCTGGTAGTTTTCAGACTATCAGACATGATTGTGTATCTTTATTCTCATGATTTGAGGATTGAAGCTCACATTATTATCTACCGTTCACCCTTAAAATCTGAAAGTGCTCTACAGCAGAGCACAAATATTCTTACACTCATGTTTTTTAAGTGTGCAAACCAAGTTGCAGGGAGTGAGAGCAACCGTTGAAAGTGCCAGAGAGGATAATAGCCAGTGTCCCAAAGAACATAGCTACCTACAGGGATGCGTTAAATACGGCATTAACTCCTCAACCCACACTTAGTTCAATGCAAGTCAGCTTCAGTCCAAACAGAGAGCCATGCTAGCTCGGCACCCAGTTCAGCCAGTTTATTATTTGCTGCCCCTCAGTAGGGCCCATTAGCTCATGCCCAGTGCTATGCTAGGATTTGTGTGGCTTCTAGAGAAGCACGGTCTCAACCCAGGGTGTTTGTGTGTCTCTGCTGATGTAAACAGATCCTCAGAGTACATGGATGGACGTAGTCCAAAGTGCCTGACTTGTCTTGCATAGTCAGAAGCTGTTGTTCAAGTCAGTGGCATTGCAATGGCATAAAGCTGTTTGAACCAGGAGGAGAATTAAGTCTATGGTCTCCTTACCTTGCCTCTCTGTGTACTAGGACACATTGCCTTGCTGTGAAACTCTGATTAGACCTACAGCATTGCATTGTCTTTGCCTTTTCAATAAATTAAAAGTGAGTCTGGAAAAATATACATTTAAGGTTTTGACTCTTGCAGGAAAGCCTTACGTTCCTCCAAAAAGTATAAGAGGGTGAAATTTGCGAAGAAGAGGAATACAAATATTCTTTCCTCCTTGAAGATTTTTCTTAGGGTGCTCCCAAAGCGATAATGATTTGTGTAAGATTTCTATGACCATATTACTAATAAGTCTCTGAAACATTTATTAAAAATCTTCTATTGATCAAATATGGAATAAAACTTTTTTTTGTAAGTTATGAAACAGGTGGCAGATCTTCAAATGAAGTTGCAATAGGGCACGATCCTGCAAGGCAGACGAGTATCCTCAATCCTTGCGTTTTCAGTAAATATAAAGATTTTTACTAGTTTTTGGAAGACTGTGGCTAGCTTTACAAGAGACTCTCTCTGGTGTCTATAGGATTCATTACTTATAAATATTTAAGGACTGCTTCAGCATAGGCATGTGATTCAATAGAAGCACAAAGCTTTCAGTACATAATTAGTCAGGTTGTAATTCAGGTTAGATTTGTGGTACATAAGGGTCTAAATATTGAACAGCTAAACCCAATCTGATTCTAATGTAAGTAGCTGTGTTAGTTCTTCCAGGAGAAATCTGTTCTTTGTTTCTCCTCAGGTCTTGCACATTTTTCTGGCTCTTTTATTTTTTCAGTAAACACTGTGTATGAGAATCTGATTCTCTGGTTGCACATGTATAATTTAATTTTTCTGAGAAATCTCACTCCTTCTGGCTCAAAGTTAAATGTATGCATATATGCAGAATCAAAGCCTTAGATTACAATCAGAAAGTTTATGTAGTAGGTGGGCTCTGCAATGGGTTTTAATATACCCCTTTTTATTTGACCTCACATTTATTTTGATGCACTGAAATATTTTACACTTTAAGCAGGCTTGCGCTGGAAATATCCAACTCCTACATTATTTCTGACTGGCTTTATTACAGGAACTGCAGAGAATCTGGTTAGGCACCTATGCATTGTAACAATATTTAACTCTAAAAAAACAACTAGAAATCAGAATAAAAATATTGCTATATAAGTATACAAGCTTAGCATCCCACATACATACACTACATAAATTCTTTGTTGATTTCTGAAGGCAATTAGGTCTCTAGCTCTTTTCACACTCCTATATGGAACAAACACATAAGAGGTTTATTCAGTGTACCATACTTCCCAAAACAGTCCATTAACTTGAATGCTGGTTGCATTGGAGTTCTTAATCCTAGAGTAAGTGGTAATAGCTGTTACCAACGTTGTTGGGCCCAAGAAACAGTCTTCCAATGAGCAAAATACACAAATCTATCTATCCCATCATATGAAGCTTACCCTCTTGGAATGATTCTACAAGCCAACTCGATTGACCCACTAACTATTCCTCTGCTTCAAAGTGACTTTTCTAGACTGATAAATTTGTGCTAGTAACCTGTACAGATATGGAATTTGTCCCTACAGAGATGTGATTTTAATCTATCATCGAGAAGATACTTGTAGCCAGCTTTTGTGCAGCAGTTATTGATAGTGCCTCTTCCTTTATGCTTAGGATGCCAAGTAAGTGAGGCAAGCCCTAAAGAATTTCAATGGACTGGCTCAGACCTCCCTGAAATGGCAAATAAACTGCACAGTGGGTTGTATTCACATATATTTTGCAAATGCTACAGAGGGAAATAAATCACTACAAACACTGAGACACATATAAGTTTCAGTCTGAAACATGGACACACTTCCAAAACTGCAGTAAAGAGCTGTCCTTTGTATCTGAAGATGTCAAGCTGCTGGAATCTAGTGTGAGCTGAGGTTGTCTGACATAGGTTTCATTATGGTTACTTCCAGACTTCTCATATTTGGATAGTATGATTGAAGCTTTAGTGCAGTGTACTCTGTACAAATGACAGTACCTTGGGCAGAACATGATAGATTTTAGCAAGCAGATTAAAGGAAAGTTGAAGTGACTTTCTGCTCTTTTTGATCATTTTTATATGTGTGGTCTCCTACGGTTGCAACGTGTATGGAAATATGTTGGTGCATCATAACCTCTAGGATAGAAATGGAAAGGGAGAAAATTAGTGTAGAGAGTTCTTTTCCTAACATGGAAACTGCTGAAAGACCTGCTGTTGGTGATGCTCTAATCACTTTGTACTCTGCCTTATCAGTAGTGTTGAACAGGGATGTAAATTGTGGTTCAGTTTTAACAGCATTAGTTTTACAAGCTGAATGATAAAAACCATTCTGTGTGCTTGGCTCAGTAAACTAAACTTCCCAATGAATGCCCTGGTTGCTGTGCTTTTGCTCTTAGTTTGCATGTGGAGTGCCAGAAATCCATTTAAACAGAAGAAATGCATGGTTACAAGAGTTTATGTGTCTGAGTCTGGGTGGTAAATGAAAATTTCAGGTGGGACTTGGTGGAAAGCTTGCAACAAGGGCAGGCTGTATAGACACCACGCGTATCTTCTGGCACCGCAGTATTTCTCTTTCTTACCCGCCCAATAAGAAAAGCTGTGCGTAGCATCTGGTATAGTGTTTGTTGGAGACCTACTGCATGGGTCCACTACAGGAACATAAATCAAGGTTAATGTATCTATTGTATTCTCTCACTGGAAGGTTTTGTTCTATAGGAGCGTTCTGATTATAATATTTTTGCCATCGAGGAACTGAAAACCCACAAGAAACCTAGTTCCTTTAGTCGTTAACTCGTTAGACGGTTGCAGAAAAACGAAGGCAAGAGCAGAAACAGCAAAGCAAACAATAAGGAGGTGATGCAGTTGCCCACACAGTGATGTCCAGGACCACTTGAGGTGCCCCAGGATGTCCAAGACTTTCTCATAGTGCTGGCTGCTATGATAAAGAACCTGTGGAAAGCCGCACACCTCTTGGTGCGGGAGCTGAAGGCTGGCTGGGCTGGCCCGCAGCAGCTAACACGGCACTACGCACCTCTGTCTGGTGTCCTCTCCTGTTCACTTCTCCTATTGCCAGGGAAGAAGTGTTAGTCTAAATTACAAACCATCATAGCCAGCCATAACCCCAAGTAGATGTGAAATAATTTCGTAATTTTTATTTTTGAAATATTTTAAAATTTTTATTTTACAAAACAATTTTGTAAAAATTATTTGCCCTAGTGCTAGAAGGCATTGCGAGGATTGAGTCTCAGGTGCAGATATAACACATTTCATCCCATTGCTGTTTATAATCGAGAGAGAGACAGTGGAATTTAATAGCAGTTCGCCAACAAACAATGATCTCTCTACAATGTCAAGGCTGCAAACAAAGAAGCCATCCACTTACGGGTTGTGGTTGAAACACGGATACCACTGAAGTGGAAAATGGTCAGACACAAGCAAGTTCATTTCCTGATATCCCCAAGCAGTTATTAATGGTAACATTATCATTCATTATTTACCTTTTCCGTATTTAATCTGTGACCTAGAGGTAAAGTGCTTTATAATCAGGAAGCATATTCTGACC
Organism: Balaeniceps rex; assembly: GCA_013401315.1. Classification (NCBI taxonomy): domain Eukaryota; kingdom Metazoa; phylum Chordata; class Aves; order Pelecaniformes; family Balaenicipitidae; genus Balaeniceps; species Balaeniceps rex. Next base: position 11,335 of record VYZW01063607.1, read on the forward strand.
CATCTAATCCCAGCTGGTATTTCTGAATCTATTTATACTCATGTAAAATATTTAGTTAATATTTTTTACTCATTAACAGCGTAGTTCTGCAACTGTGTTATAATTGTTAATGGCCAATTAAAGCAGATTAGGATTTTTCAAACTGAAGAATATTAAAATCATTTCTTAGTATGAAGATTAGATAAATTTTATCATTTCAGTCAACGCTTAATTCACCTCACCATCTGATGATATTCCTTTTGAGAATTTCCATTGCTCTAAAAGAAAAAGGAAACTTCAGCAGGTGCAATACCCCCCAAAATTAATAAAGAATTGCCGACATTTATATCAAGGTGGCATATGCTTTTGGTAGCTCTGTTTTAGCAATTTTCCTTGACTGGAACACATTGTTTTTGCTAGTCCTGTGAAGAAGTTTGCAGTATGATGGATAACACGTTGTGAATAATTAGACAATGGGAGGCTGTAAATCCCCACAGAAACAATGCATCTCTCGGATTAGTTGTTTCTTCTGCAAAGGGCAGCGTACAATGATGGAGCAGAGCCATTCATTTTAGATACATTCCATTTGCAAGTAATCTTTCATGTGAAAGAAAAACAAGATGTATGATAGTTTACATGTCAATTAAAGCATGTTAGGGATGAAAGAGCGTTTTCAGAAGCCTGAAAACAAAGTTTTTCAGATGAAGAATTAGCTCTTGGCTAGAGACTAATACCTGTGCAAAAATCAACAGTGGCCTCATTATGAACCTACCTTCCTTGGATTCTTGGCAATTAACAATGAAAATGAATGGGAAGGACTTGTCTTGTAATTAGTGCAGGTTGGGACATCTGAACTGTCCCAGCAAGAGCATCTGAACTTTCCCAGTGCAGTGAAAGAAAACTTCAAAGAAGTCATTATTCTTTCAGTTCAGTTGGCTGACTGGCTGATTGGGTTGGGTTTTTTAAAGGATTAGCTCCCTGCTGTGGCAAATAAGTATTGAAATGCTGGAAATGCTGATTTTCAGAAAGACTGTTCAGAATGAAAGCTGCTTTTTCTTTCTATTAATCTTATTCCCATGTGTCACTAGAATGTAGAAGGTGGGGAATTCGGGGAGGAATCTGCATTATGATAGGAGTGCACTTTGACCTTCTTGTGATACCGTCTCTCCTTTGTTGGATTGTGAGGTTTTCAATGCTAGAATGTCAATCAGTTGTCTTAAATTCATGAGTCCTTAAAATAATTGAAGTGGATGAAAATGCACCGATTAGAACGATATTATGGAATGGGAGGATATATTCACGAGCAGAAAGTTCTTTATTACTAGCTGTTGTTTCATGTCTCTTTAAAGCCACTATTCCCCGCTTCCTATCCAAAGAAATAGTTTTCTATAAGCTTCTCCAGGTTTTCGCCTTTAGTCACAAGGACATGCATGCTGCATTTTCTGATGCTGGTACCATGCCAATAAACTAATAACACAGTGTTCTTCTTAATGAGGTGGCAGTTTTCCTACCTCTGAAAATTAAGAATGTCAGTCTGCAGCAATTTGGCACGAGGTAGCTCTGCCCATATCACTCTCTTCCAGTAGCAGTGAGGACAAAGTGCTGTTATTATCCATAAGCCCAGATCGAACTTGAAGTTCTATATGTAATATATCTCTAGCTCATCCCCTAATCAGCAGTCTTCCTATAGAAGTCCAAAAGGCTTTCTTATAAGTATTTCTGCCCAATATCACACAGCTGGCAGACAGGAAAGGGAAGGAGTAGACAAGAAATAAAAGGTTAATCACTACCCCTTCGCAGCTTGTAGATATTTGAATAATATGCATGTTATTGTGCAAGCAAAATGGAAGAGACCAACTTATGAATGTGAAAAATGAAATCAACCTTTCCTTAGAAGAATTACTTGCACTTCTAGACTAACAAGCCCCAGAAGAAGCAGGATGATGCAAAATGCAGTGTAACTGTGCCAGTAATTTTCTATAGAGCTCAAGTGCTTTCTCTGGCAAAACACCCCTTGAGTAAGGACTGCAAATGCTGTGGCAAGTGAAAAAAATATTTGTTATTTTAAAAAATGTATGTGGTCAGAAAAGTGACTGCAGGAAATGACAGTAGATCTATGTCCTGTGTATTTTCAGTCTTTCTGCTGACTCCTGCAGAAAAATAAGTATGTGCTATTCTTTACACCAGTTAGCATTGCAGAGGCAACACATCTCTGGGAAGGCATGAGCTGAATTCTGACCTGGCTGTATTAATTAAGTCCCAAATATTGGCTCTTTATTATAGATGATGATGCATGGACCATAAACAGCCCAACTTGATGTTCAGATCTCAGGCAGAATTTTAGCGGTGGAAACGAGAAAACCTTGTAAGTCAAGTAAATCTCATCAGGAGTCACTCACAACAACGAACATTGAACTCACTGACACCACTTACAGACTCATTTTTCAGCATATAATTGCATTGTAACACAAATTTCTTCTGGTCCTTGTCCTTGAAGTCCTCTTTGTTCATTTATAAAACAGATGCTCTTTGGGCAATGGGTAGACCAGCTCAGCACAATGAAGACTTTAATGCTTCTGTAACCAGTTCCTTTCTAGCCTACTCTTACCTACAAATGGTACTTAGGTACTAACAGAGGTGAAAGTTCCCTTTCTATAACGATACTGTCTTTTTCATCACACATTTTTCTTTTCTCTCCTCCTCCCATGCTTACACTTCTTTTTTTCCTGGCTGTTCAAAGAGCTCAAAGTTGAGAACATGTTTTAACGATGTGGGACTATTTCTGAGGACACTCGGAAATTACTGTGTGATTAAAAATGTGCGTTCACAGTTTTCTCCACTGATAATGTTTAACTTCAAAGCAATTTCCTGTCCTGTTAAGGGTTGCTTTAATTTTAACAGATGGCACCATTTTTCGTCATTGAAACCGTAAACCTTTGTGTAGTTTACTTACATATAATTTGTATTTATTTCCTTGCAGGGTCTTAATTTTTTGAATGTAATAGCTCTCAGTGGATTCTGCCATGTACCATTGTACTGTGCCAAATATTCAGCATTGATTTTCATATTGACTTATATCAATTGTGCCACTAGTGTAAAATGGATGGGAAACACATCAAATATAATATTCTGAATGTTTTCATTCTTCATCTGATATTAATAATTCAGAATGTATTTAGCAGGGAATATGCATCTAAATCTCTGCCAGAATTTGAAAATAAATTTGCCACAAGCCCTTGTGACTATGTTGATTATGTGTTGGCTTATTCACTGTAATTTTTCCTTTCTGTCCCTCTGCCATGTGTATTCCCTCCTTCTAGCCTGTCCAAAACACTGCTACAAAAGTCTGTCCTACTCAACCCCGTGATTCATCAAACAAAATCACTCAAGGTCCCAGCTGATGTACTTGTATAATCTCAAATGATTCCTACTCTCGCTCTTGTTCTACCAATTGCCTTCTGTTCTAGAAAAAAAGCCATGCTTTTCACAGCAAACTTATTCTACATGACGAGGCAAGTCTGCTAGAGTCTGCAGCCCTCCTGTAAGGCAGATGGGGAATTCTGTGACAGCTTCAGTTAAATTTAAAATGAAAGTTTCAGATGAATTCAACATGAAGATGAAATTCTGACTGAAATAGTAGCTCCTCTGTTTTTATTTTCAGTTTAACTTGGATTGGATTTACACTAGCCTCATATTTACAGTTCAACTGTGTCAACTGTACTCAGTTTGTGTTTTCCTGCTGCCCTACCCTACTCACTGCTGATAAGAAACAGTTTTCAAATGCATGTGTTATTGCTCAAATGCAAGCTGAAGCGAACCCTAAACTCCATCCGTATGGAACAGCCCTTTCCAGGTATCTCACCTTACTGTTATTTTTCTCTGGTTCAAATACATGTGGCTTTATCATTACTGTGCTCTGCTTGTTATATATAGTTTTGTGTTCATCTCTCTCCTACCATTTCCATGTTTTTCTCAAAATGTAGTCATGCCAGAAATCTTTCCTTCTTAGTGGAACGTGCCAGTAATCACTCCTCATTCAATATGTTCTGACTGTCATTCTGTGTTTTCTGCCATGTTGGTTCTTCTTGTCTCCTTTTGCATTCAGGCGTTTCATGACAGCAGGTTGTATTATTCCATATTGGTAAAACACCATGTGAATATATAAACTTATATACATGATTTTTAAGAATCATGTAGATCTGAAGAAGTGATATTTTTAAATTCTTTGGGATTGATTTCAGTTTGGCATGTGTTGACTTGTGCTGAAATTGCAAATCTGTTTTTTAAGTTGGTTGATATTCGAGTCATTCAGATGGTGCGTATCCGACAAAGAACAGTACGAGGCAAAGTGAAGCTGATGAGTATTTGGGACAGAGGTGTGAAAATAATCAGTTGTATAGATAATACAAGCAAATTATATTATGCCAGTCGTTTTTGGTTTACATGTTAGGTTACAGCTCTACATGATGAAGCTTCTTTAGAGCATTTGTGTAGATTTGCTGTTAAGCATATCTTTCATGAATTTCAGATGTGTTTTGTCTGCATCTATTTTAAAAGCCCACAATCTCCTGTTTTACCTTTAAAATAGGAGATATTTTATTATTATTTAAAATACTACAATATTTTTCTTTTCATGTTGGATAACTGCTAAGCTAGTAAGTGTGTTGGAATTAAATGGACGTTGTCAAATTTCTGTGCAATTTCTTTGTACTTTTTTTCCTCATAGAAGATGGAAAGCAAAGCTTTCAAGCCTTTTTTATGACTTATACTTTCTCTATTTATTGTGCTTTTTCCCACCTGCTTTTTTGCTGGGACTTCATATTAATGGCTTTTTGTTAACTTTTATGCTTGTGCCCCAATATCGGAGATAATAATGGTGCTGCTCTGGGAACTGGGCATGACAGTTTGGTGCCAATACTATTGCTACAGAAAAAGTGTGTCGGTGAATAAGATTTTTTTCTTTTGTTCTCTGCTCTGAAGGATACCCGTGACCACTGCCATGCATATAATGGGAGTTTTTACCCTAGCAATGCCTTTAGAAGATCAACATGCCCATACATGCTTAAGTCCATGGGTTATCCAGTCATAATCACTCAGTACCTCAGTGCATCAGAGCAGGATGCATCACACCTGCAACCACAGCATGTGAACATGTGCAAGTTTACACGACAGTGGTATTTCCTTTCTTAAAGTAACATGATTTAGTGTAGAGATCCCTGAAACTGGGGTTTGGTCTTTTTTTTTTTTTTTTTTTTTTTTTTTTTTTTANTTTTTTTTTTTAGAGCTAGCTATGATAACATGATAACAGAAACAGGCCAACACTCTGCCAGTGTGGACCTTTACAAAAGTTAGTATATCATGTTAAGGTGTGAGAAGTGCAGCCGTGCAAAAAGCTTGATCTACAAAATACCTATATATAGTCTTGAATTCTACAGAAGCTTTTTAGGAGGTGCTTAGCCTTTCTCAAGATCAAATCCTTGCAACAGCTTTGACCAGAAAGATTTGGCCAACTGTTTTTTACAGCCTCAACTTTTCATCATGTTACCTTGAATTGGTTGAAACATAGAACCAGTTACTTCTGAACATAGTCTCCTGAGAATAAAAATCAAGTAGAAATCTGCTTATTAGCCACAGTAAAATAGCTTGAGTCTTAGCTGAATGTTTCTAATTCTGTTCCAATTTTTCCTGATAATAGATTATTTAAGTGCTAATTTTAATCTAACCTTCAGAAACAAGGAGGCTGGTAATCAAGTTATATTTTGTATTTGGAAATTGTAGTATTATATTAATGTGTTGGGGTTTTGTCTGATTTATGATTAAAACAACTTTCCGTCATGCATGCGTTTCCCGACTGGTTTTGTTTTCTGATGTGCAGTGGTCACGTAGCACAGTGTACAGCTAGAGTATTTACTTTTTTGACAGGGTAATACAGAATATTTTCTAACTTATCTCCAGAAAATCTCAGAGAGATCTGACAAGATAATAGCTTTTGTCTGTATCCTGTACCTTTCCCTATTTAGTTACTCAGTCTCTTATCTGATGCTGTGAGCTCCTTAGATAAGTGTTACTTGATTGTTTAATAACTAAGGTGCTTTTCATAATGCCTATCATGCTGCCAGAAACCATGCTGTTTATTTCATTCGTGTTCTGATCAATTGGGTATTAAGTAATTACTATTTTGGGCTATCTCCAAAGGCTCTTTGCCTCTGCAGTACCCTCCATTACAAAGATGCCGTATTCTGGCACTCGGTTGTGTTGAGGTGTGTTGTAACTAATTACTGGAGAGCAGTAACAAATAAATTTCCTGGTCCATAGGACCCAAGTTGTACGGATTGCCAGCAATGCTGAACCATGCATATGAAAGCGCTCTGTAGATCTTGGGAATGATTTTGCTTTTTCTTATGCTGAATGTGGTATAGTTCTGTTTAAAATATTTAGTTTGGTGCCGTAGGCCAAACATCTTCACCAGGCATGTCGTTAGAGGCTATCTAAATGGCTGAGCACTCGTTAGGGGTGGAGAGCACTTACTCTGCACCTGCAAAAAGCAAATGGTTTCATTCCCTCTGCACAGAGCCGAATTCACTCTCACCAAATCAAGCTGTGTGACCCACAGCAGCCTGCAGTAAGTGGGGAAGATCAGGGGATTTGCTTCAAAATTTCTCTGCTGCTCTGAGCCAAAATGCAAATATAAAAGCAGCCTTTGTGTCTGTATCTCTGCTGTCTTTTCTTCCCTCTCTCGCTGTGTTACTTAGAGGAAAGACAGATCTTACAGGGAGGTGGCTTTGTGATCAGAAGCATGTCAACCGTGGCTTGGTTGTTGGTTGGTTGTGAGGAACTCCCATGATAGAAGTGGCTCTCAGGGAGTTTTATATCTTCTCTTCCAAAGCATATACCGTTCCTCTGCTTGTTGTGAAAGAGCCGGAAGACAAAAAAGCCCCTGCAATTACACCAAATCCTCAGTCACAACACGTAACTGCAGGAGGCAACTGTAACCACAAACTTTTTTATGAATGTTTGTCCTGCAAAGAAGGAGCAGTAATAAAAGCAAGTCACCAGCGGAGACCGCTGGAAAGGTGACCAGGGCATGCCTTTATTGACAACGAATGTGCCTGCGGCTACCGTGGAGGTAGTTTTATATTAACAACCGAGATTGTAAAAAGGATGTTGAAAACCAAACCTCATTAACAGAGTAACAACAGAAATCTTAGTGGAAGTGGGAAACACTTTGAATTTACTTCATTTACTTTACAGAGGAATCTAGTGATCTTCGTTCAGGCAGTTCATAAGACAGGCTGCTAAGAAAAGAATAACAGGGAGTGATTTACATTATCACCAAATGCTATCTTGAAGCCAGTAATTTTGGTGTCAACCTACAATTACAGGCAATCGCTTCCACTCGTCTGGTTGTTCCAGTCTGTTACTGTTTACAGTGCGTACTTACCTAATGCACAGCGTTGTGGCGAGTTGATTGTGCTTTTGGTGTAATTAATCAGCTATGTTATACTTTCTTTATGATGTAATGTTGCTTCTGTGGAAAGCTATAGGCAGATGACAGTGTTTCAAGTTAAAAGAAGAAAGAAATTGTCTTTTTCGGTTTGTTTCCTTCTTTCTGCTTGCTCAGTAGCCTCGCAGAGATTGTGTGGATTAGCTTGTGATCTGAGAAGGTTAAAAAGATTTCTTGCTAATATAGGTGCAATAGTCACCGAAACCCCCATCTGTGCATTCTGCCTAGGTTGCAAAATTCTGGAAGAATTTTTGAGAAACCACTGCCATAGAGCTGAAATCCCCAAGCCACATTTGGCAATGATTTCTAGCCAAGGCAGGAGCTGGTACGGGCAGCGGAGGCACCTGTACCCACCGCAGCTGGTGGCAGCTGGAGCAGCTCCTGGATTTGCTCCAGTGAGCATGTGGAAACCTCTGCCCTCCAGATAGGAGAGGGGATCGCAGCGGTTCTCGGAGGAGAGGCAAAGGACTGGGCACGTGCCACATTTCAGGTTGGAGAGAACACACTACGGGATCAGTCCTTCTCTTTCTGTGCCCAAGCGCCAGATGATTTTTTTTCCCAGGGAATCTTTTAAAATGCTGCTTACCAAAGGTAATTCATTAAGTTTGAGTATTACTGAGCTGTATGATTAAGTTTCTTTCGTTCTTGGTAAAAGCCTGAATCAGTTAAAACTGGTTTCCAGTTAGCCTTAGAATATGGAGACATTACTGTATCCCCTCAGCTTAAAGAAAGGGGTTTCTCCTTTCCTCCTTTCTGGTCCTCAGAAAACACAACAACAAAACTCACTGAAGTGCTGATGGTCCTAATTGCTCATAGATCTGTTTGCTTTGCTAGGAGCGTAGCAGGTTTTAGTTCAACAGCAACAGTTTTCTCTTGCATCCTGCAAAGCTCCCAGCTAGACGTGTGAGTCTGGGGCTCCCTGTGACCACAGCCCATGCGAAAGCACTCGGGGTCTCACCACCCTCACGAACCACACGAACCACACAGAGCGATAACACTGACATTTACGTAATACGAATAATGGCAGTAAGGGAACTACAGTGATGATCACGCTGAGGCTGAAATGAGACCCCATATTGGCAAGTTGGAAAAGCTCAACCGCTTTCATGCGAATCATTTCAGTGCATCGTTTTAAAAAATCCTGGCGGCAGTTTCAGTCTTCCTTTAGTTGTACGTGTTTGGAGAAGAAGAGAGAAAACAAAAAGATGCAGGTTTTAGGCCTTTTCAGTGTCACAGCTTACAGACAATATTGAAGTTTTTGATAATTACTGAGAGTTCTTCTGCGTGACACTTTCGATCATTATATTTTCATAAGGATTTCTGACTTTCTGAGGAACACAGACCTTTGTGAATTCTTGCTGTTACAGCTCTGTGTTTTAAAAAAAAAAAATCTAACCTTTTACATAAGTTTTCTGTAAATTCTTCTCATTAGGCAAAATGTTGTGTTTGATTCATTTAACCCAACTACTTGTGTGATATGGCAGTCACTTCATTAAACATCTAGATGAGAATAAACAGAAAGCAAGCTGTCTTGCAAAACCAAGATCTTTTGTAATGTGTTAAACTATATTAATCATTCCGGTTTTCTGTATTAAAAGATAATTAGTGCTCATAGCATAAAAATTATGGTATACAAAAAACTGAAAAAAATTTTTAGAGCTGGCATGCACACAGATACACACACTTAATCCTCATACAATGACTAAAACCCAGTTACATATCAGCTGATATTCTCCCATAATTTCCTTTCTCTTAAATAAATTCTCATCTTACTTACCCAAATCTGCAACTCACAAGTTATGCAGTGTAGCACTATGAAAGTAAGACCGTACAGCATAAATTTAGGCTGAAGAAATACAATCTTGTAGTCAAAGAACAGCACTCTTTAGGGAGCTATACCTACCTAGAAATTTGGGGAAGGAAAGCACGCGACCAGTCTACAGGGTGTTTTGCATCATGTCACTGTTGGGAGTGATGAGGTCAACGCACTCTAGGTAGTAGCTCCTCAGAAAAGAAAGTGTTTCTGGTCTCTCGCTGTCAGAAATGGATGTCTGTAGAGTTTTGGTTTTCACAGATCACGTTATCTGATTGGTTCACAATTCCTTGCAGAGACACGTGGCACTGTCACTAGGAATATACTACTACTATTACTTGGTGTTCCTTATTTTAGCCCTCAAATCTTACGAGTCTTTGCCTCATGAGGAAGGAGTGGGGACCATGTTAGGTCAGGGGAATTCAATTTTTGAGGCAGAAAATAATCTGCAAAACAAGTGAAATGAAGGTACTGCAACTAATCCATCCTGAAGCACCTAAGACGACAGTATTTTGTAATTCATGTGCGATACTCATACCTTGCCACCCATGTAGCCATCTCTGAACTCCTTCGTGGTGTGATGCCCACCGCATTGATGATCCTTAATACCTTTTCTAGTGTTTCAAAGCTGAAAAGACATTCCAGCTCACTCTTTGATCATGCATAAGGCTCTTCCTTACTTTGGATTTAAGGCTGTTGTGTATATATATGCAAATGAAGCTATAAGGGTGATCATGATGGTCTTGGATTTGGCCAAGATGCATTCTGCAGCGGCTGTTACGTAGGTATATATTCTCAGATATTGAGGAGTTGTTACTTACTAGAAGTGCTTACTGGCTTAGTGAGCACTTTTACTTTGATCTTGATCCTGTCGCCATTGAAAAGTTGCTCCCATGTTGATGAATAATGTTCTGTAAGTATCTGTGGTTCGATGCAGAGCAGGTACTATACAGTGAACGGTGAGACACTCTAGTCCCCTGGGACAAGAGCGAGGCGTTACTGAGGAGCTGTGAAGCAGTGAAGATAAAAGGAGCTTAATGTATTGCGGCTTTAAAAAAAAGGTTATTCTTACTCTTTACCTACACAGACCCTGTTCAGGCTGTTGTGTTACTGCTGCTTAATTCTAGGAAAAAATTCTTCAATCTTGTATTTTTGCTGCTCTGTTTTGCTTTTTTTTTGGGGGCTGGGGAGGAGGGAGTGGAGTTAGGGAGAGATAAAGCAAGCCTGTTAGGTATATAACTGTATTATTAAAATAGAAAATCCCCCAAAGAGAACAATATTTCTTTGCCTTCCTTTCCTGGAAGGTGTTCTTTTTTTTTCTGTCTTTACCATATAAAAATCAAATAGTTAGCAACTCTTCCTAAACACAGGCCTGACTTGTACTGGATGCTGCATTTCAGGACTTCATTTAATCAGGGCATGGAACAACAGGAAGCCTGAAAAATCATCTCCCAAACCAGAATCAAATTATTGTTCTTTTTATCTCTCGATCCCATTCAACTTTTCAGTGCAGTTCCAGTGGATAGACCTTTTTTGGCTGTAGACGAAGGCAGCTGTTGGCTCACGATACCAGATTCTAGCCAAAATTATCAGTTTGGCGTTTCAATAAGCATTGATGTTCATCTTAAACTTTTAAAAAGGCATAAAGTTGTATACTAATTGTAATGCAAAAAGTAAAGATATATTCCCTAATTAACAGAAATTGCACTAAAAATCAGAAACCTTAAAAAGTTTGGGTGTATCCAGGCTTTTGAATGTGTGCTTTTACCACAAAATTAGCAGAAGTATCAAGGCCCAGCAAGCAGTGTGTCTCCTCATCTATGGATTTAAAAGCAAAAGGAACATAAGTTGTCACAGTAAATGTAGGAAATACAGTGTCATTGAATATAATATACCAAATGTTTGGTTATTTTTTTATTAGAGTCTTTACTTTTTTGGCAAGAAGCTATGCCAGAAGTATGGGTGAGTTTAGCTGAATGAAATTTGCTTTTTCGTAATAAGCTTTATTTTGTCTTTTGAAATTAGATGTAGCCACCCTTTAAGTGGAAACTTCCCTTCTTATTTGGCTTACCTGCCCTCCAGTTAAAAAATGAGTTATTTTTTTGCCATGCAAAGCAAAAAGCCTTCTGGGTATTGTAAAGCTGGAGCACGTAGACCCTTTGGGTAGGTCCTGAACTTTTTATGTGTGTGCGGTTGTAAATGGTGCGCAGTACACTAATTAATAGGACCCAGGTAGCTTGAGTGGCACATCCATGCCAGATGGAGCTATATACCTTATTGGTCAACAGAGCAGAATTTCAGTAAGAGAAATGGGGCTAACAAAGCATAAAGCACTTGTAGCTTCACAGTGACTTGTGTATGCTTACAGCGTCACTACGAATTTTACAGTGTTAGAGATTACCTAAACACGATCAAATTCAAAATTGTAGCTAGATGTAGGCATGACACTAGACTAATTGATTAAAGCAGCCTTTGAAAAAAATGAACATAAACAATCTGTAGATCTCTACTGTATTGAACTTGACAAATATAGGAAGATTAGAGTTCATGAAAATAGTCGTTCAATGATTTACACTTAACCTACTTTGAAGACTATAAAACTGAACAATTTTACATGACTGAGTACTTAAAAGAATGATTAGAGAGATATGCATGGGAGTGCAGGCATATGACCATACAGCACTCAAAGGCATTTCAGCTGGGATATTTCCCACCCCAGTAAACTGGAGTATGCAACTAATTTTTTTTTCCCCCATTACTTGCCGGTTCTCCTCAATCTGTCTCTTTTGTCTGTCATTGAAAAGAGAACATATGTTCTCTGGTAGGTTCTTTGTCACTTACCTAGTGTGATATAAGGAAAAAAATTATAAAGCCCTGCCCAGCAAATTACCAGTACTTGTTCCTGCAAATCTGGTTTGTCAGCCCCAAATGGCTGCTCCCTCAGCTCATGTGATATATCCCCTGTCTGTAGAAGTCCAATGCGGTGGGGCTAAGATCCTGGATTAGGATTTCAGCATGCTGCTGAAACATAAATCGTTTGTAAGAATAGTGTGTGTTTCTGGCAGGAGGCAAGGATAAATTTCAAGCCCTGTAAGCTGTTTCAGAGAGAGAGTAACCTCCATTGGTGTGTTAGCCAAAGTTCATCAGGTTGATAAGAAAAACATTTTTCCTTTATTGCAAGACAATATATGAAATATTACTGAAGGTATAATGGCAGCAATTTAATTATACAGCCTCTTTATTACCAGATCGTGAGATAATTTGCACAGCTTTCTAAGATATTTTGCATATGCAAAAGATTCTATGACTTATGATAGCTATTTATTTAAGTCCTTTGGTGGAATGCTTTCCATTGATATTAATTAATTTCTTTATGTTCCTGTGGCTAGAAATGTTGATAAAGACGTGTAAAGATTTTATTATTATTCTATGAGTAAAGGATGGTCTTCTAGATGTCATGTTATAAAATAAGTTATTCCTTGCCTAAAGGACTTAATCAAAAAGATGAGCCAGTGAAGAATTCTCTTCAGATCAAAATCTACAGTTCACTTCCTTTTGTTATCTCTGAGGGTCAGTTAAAAATATTTTTAATGTTTTGATATTTTTTTTTCTTTGCCTATTCCTCATTACAATAGGACTGGAATTGACCTGACAGTTAAGTGAATACCTAAGGACTTACTCATAATTATGTGCTAGTTCTCAGCCATAGTAACTTGCAACCTTACATTTTATAGAAGACAAGCAGTTGTCCCTTTTCATGTGCCAAATTTCACAAGATCATTCAAGACAATTGTTCGCTCCTGTTTTTTCCCCTCATTCATATAAAAACTGCTAATAAATTTAAAAAATACATCACTCAGTTTGCCAATGTAGAAAATCCTATAATCTGTCTTTATTGTCATGTAGCCATCATTATCGTTCATTATTTATACGTAGGATAAAATAGTTGAGCTTACATTAAGATGAGTGGCAGCAGAAGCTACGCTTCTACAGACAAACAGAGAGGATGGTAACAGAAATGAGTAAATAATGAACTTCCTTTTCATTCGTCAGTTTGTGTTTTGTTACAGAATCTATTTTTTCTGCATTTTATTAAACAGCTGTTATAAATTACTATAAGAACATGCTTATATTATTATTTAATTTTTAAAAAAAGAAATCACTTTCCTGGGTTACCCTTGAATTATTACATTTTAGCAGCTCAGTACCTCCTTGGTCTCCTACAAGTTAAGCTCATTCATTCCCCTTTTTTTCTACCTTGCAAACAGAATGAGACGAGTCAATACTTGTGAATACTCTGTGAAATAACCCAAAGAAATGGAAATACACTGCTTAAGAGCATTACCCGGCAATTTCTTCTTTTTGGTCACTACCAAACACATGGCCATGCTCTTTGGGAATGCTCTACCAACATACAGTAGTGTCTTTTTTCAAATTTGTCATGACACTGTTCCACTTGGGTTGTAGTAATGCAGAAATCTGGTTTAGTTCTATGTTTGTTCTCATTGTTCCTGACTTTTCCATGACTACATATCCATGTCCTCATCTGTGGTCCTTCAGTAGCAAAAGACAGTTAATTTTTTTTTTTTTTACTGCATTCTCATCCATCTAATATTTGTTGTTGAGCTTTAATTAAGGATTTTAAAGTGCTTTGAAGCCATAAGAAATAGTGTCTTCTCTACTGCAAAATATCGTATGTATTATGACAGCAGGATTTTTCCAACTTCTCTGAAGTGGCTATAGTGAGGTCATGGGATGCTTATTTTGATTTTAGTCATAGTCATCACTTGCTGAAATCTGAGTTTTCCTCTTCTACTGCTCTGAGTTGTGTTTCTAACTGGCCAGCATCATATACACTAACCCTTACTAAATCCCTTCAGGACTTGAGAATGTCTCTCGCCAATCACAAGGACTATGCTTGTTCTCGAGTTTGGAACTATAGCATTCAGATCATAGGATAAACTGTTATTTTGATTTTTTTTTTTTTCATAATATTAATGATGAAATGTTGATGGGTCACAGTTAATTAATTCTTTCCATCATGACAAATGATTACCTCCAGCAGAGCTCCTCTTATGCATATAGAAAGTAGAGGGTCCTCTCTGATATTATTTGGACAAGTTACTCGACCTGTCAGTCTTGTTTAATTATTACAGCTGCCATTAAGAATGTTAAATGTTAAATGTCAGAAGATAACAGCCCCCTAAAATGCCATGTGAAGCAAGTGCTTTTTGCATGCAAAACCTTTCCTCTGTGTGAAAGCCGTATTGGTATATACTATTTGAAAATTCATCTTGCAGATTACATCAAACAATTATAAGGATTTGAACCCTTTCCCTCCCCCATAACTTTTCTTAAATCAAATCTAAGCCCAGTGTCCCAGTCTGATGGGTGTCAATGGCAATAGGATGCCTTGTATATGCCGCTGATTACTTTTGAGAGTATGCACTTAATATAATGAGCATGCTTCACGGTTTAATTAAAGGGAGTGTATAAGGGAGTGCAGCCTCCTTTCCTTTGCTAAAGTTGGAAGACATCTTCCCCCCTTTGTTCTGAATCTGTGCAAGCCTTGTTTCTCTTCCTTCCCCCCCCTCCTCTCTCTGTTAAGCGCAGTTTACCTCCTCTGATGCTGTCTCTGTCTACTGGCAGGATTGGGTGTCCTGGATCTGAACAGTTTCTGTTGTGGCATCTCGTTAACTGACACTGACATGGTGAAAGTGGTGTGGAGGATGTGAGAAGCAAAAGTTTCCAGTCTTAAGCCATTTGGGAGCCATCACTGACTTTGTGCTGGGACCCTGAGCTGATGCACAGACAGGGGCACACAGCCAAATCTCAGGTAGCTCAAGGGCAGATGGAAGAAAATCAGGTGAATGGGCTGAAGCAACGTGTGACCACAAAATAAGAATCTCAGGAAGGCTGACCTTGTATCTGTGTCTAGCAGCATGATACTAGCATGCACTTTAGTTAATTGCTTTTAGAGCATTTTATTGTGCTGCTTACCAACATAATGCCATTACTGTGTCAGTGAAACTTCAGCGCAAGCAGGACTTAAGATTACATATCTGCTCATAAAGCCCCACCAAATTAAAAAAATACTAGTAATCGGTTTATTGTCTAGGAAATTTCCCTGAGGAAGGGTAGGCTGCTGCTTCTACGCTGCTTCTCTTCTCTAACACCATAAACAGATTATGAGTGAATGTACCTTATACTTATTCATAATAGATTTGTGTCAACACAGATAATACATGTATATATCCCCTTCATTTATAAGCGCTCAATAGAGCATGGATCTCATTTGGGAAAGCATAATACCCTTGAATTGGGGAAAACAAGCAGTATGCGCTAGGGTGGCTGCCCTAATTATGGAGCATGGAGCAGCCCTTTGCTTCTCTTTGTGAACCATATTTATGGCTTTATCTTACGCTAAAGTCCTGAAACTCTGAGGTAGTGGCCAAGCCACGTCAGCAGATGTTTCCATCAAGTACCATTGCGATATTAGTGGCCCAATAGCCTTGAAAGCCACAGGAAGAGTGATGCAGTTTTCTGGCAGTGGGAGGTCATTTCTCCACGCTTTACAGCTCTTTACAATCTACAGGCAACAGAGCAAAAGCAATGACCATGCTTCTTGTGGAGTGTGATTCCGCCCGCCCCCCCCCCCCTTCTTTTGATGGTAGAGTGGAATATATCAAGTTTTAACAATTCATAGTACTGCTTTATCAACAGTACTACACTACACAGTCCATACTCTGTGTTTGACTATTATCTGCTAAATATAGTGTTCCAATATATCATAGAATCATAGAGTGCTTTGGGTTGGAAGGGACCTTTAGAGGCCATCTAGTCCAACCCCCCTGCAGTGAGCAGGGACATCTTTAACCAGATCAGGTTGCTCACAGCCCTGTCCACCCTGACCTGGAAT
>VYZW01063607.1:35464-52190 GCA_013401315.1 Balaeniceps rex
TCCCAAGAGATCAACTGGCTTTGATGTTGCAGAATTTAGTGGAGAGGCAAGGAGGTGATATTTATACCAATATTATACATGATACCATGTCTGCATTTTATATTTGGGTCACTGATTTATCTTAAGTAGATTTGTACGTTGGTTTACAAAGGTGTTTTCGTATGGCCACAGCGTCTAGGTGGGTGGTGGTAGAATGTGCGAGTTAATCTCCTAGAAGTACAGGTAAGCAATCCCATAATTTGTGTACTTTACAATGATCCAGCTGAGAAACTCATCCAGAAGCAAAAAGAACCCTGATGAGAAAAAGATAAGCAACATATGTAAGTACAACCTTAGAACAGAGCCTTTAGTGTTAATAGGATATTTTGTAGGAATCTCATTAGACTGTAGCTAGAATTTACATACTGAACAATACTGAGCTAAATCTTTCCTTAAGGGGCAAAAATGAAATGTAAACCTGGCTTCTTCCAGGCTTAAGATATTAACTGAAAATAATTTTCTTATTCGTCTTAGACAGCAGCCACAGCCTTTCCTTTCTTCCCTCTACTGCCTTGGCTCAGTGTTTCTGATGCATTGAACCTATAATCCTTTGACCACATTCAAACTAGTCCTCTGTGATGCAGTGTGTAAAATTCTGGCTAGTCTCGGTTTTCAGTCATCCAAAAGATACTAATCTCCCTTTCTGTGGGAAATTTTTTTGCCAGCCATTCAATCCTCATTGTTTTTCTGTCACTAGAAACCACTATATGCTACTAAGTGCTGGAGAATGAAGAGCTATGTCACAAGAGGGGACAAAAAAGATTTTAAATAATAATTATAAAAAGAGTTTGAGTATTTAAGGAACGTAACTGAAACTGCAAAACACACATATACTGCATATGAGTCTCAGTGAACAGGAAATCAATTTCATAGTTACATTTCCAGGGTTTGCAGTCGTCTCATGTATTACACCCACTGAATGCTCCATTTCTTTCAACTATCAAGGTTACTGAACTTCAGATACACTTCTCCTACTGCGTTTACAAATCAATTAAGTCAAAAGAACAAAGCTTTTTTACATGCTAGAGAAGTAATGCTCGTTAAATTTTGGATAAGGTGCAAAGACAATTACTTCTAAAAATGGATGAAATTAATTGCACTCTTGGTTTCTTTTGATCTTCTGCAGCTTACATGATGCTTGTTGGTTTTCTTCCCCCTCTCTTGAATGTATCGGTATTCCAGAGACAGTCATGGGTTAGTGATTAAAACAATATTTTTATGAATAAATTTCAGTGTGCTCTGTCTGCTCTAAACATAATAAGGCTGCATAAAAGAAAATTGTCTGAGGTTTGGTCAATCCTTGCTTACTAACCATCATCACTGTTGCATTAAGCACAATATTATGCAGTGGGGTCACCCGGGGTCATAACAATGTAGTTTCTAACTGTGATCCTGTTTTTTTTTTATCTTGTGGTTTTGGGTGCCTGGTAATTTATCCCTGGCTATGCCTGTACTCAACCCAAATTTGCCTTTCGTTCAGATTATTTGGACCCAAGCACACGCTGAGAGTTGGGCTCTGGGCAACCCCTGTGGCTTGGCAGATGGGAAGGATGGAGATTTTGGTAATATTCCTGCAAAATGGGGTCAGGCAAAAGACCACATGAACAACGTTGATCTCTTGTCTTGTTGTGTAGTACAGTGTGAGATTTGCAGACAGCCGATCCGTGGTCATCCATTTGCTGAATGTTAGAAGAGATGGTCTGAGAATACAGCATGATTTGACCCCCTCTTAGACTGTCTGCTGTAAGGCAGTCCCAGCATAGCTTCTAAATCTTAGTTTCTCTTACCATAAAGGAACTAATATCCCTTATTTTTCAGGAAAAATAGTGAGGATTAATTAACATTTTTTAATTCGTAGTATTCGTAGTAGGTACTAATTAGTGTTGTAGGTACAATACGGTTGCTTTGGTATGAAGTTTTACAGAAGTGACATCCACAAGTAGTGCTTGTTTAAACTTTTTTAGCTCCCAGTTGATGAGTATTTCTTCTGAAATGCATAATGATCTAGCAACTGCTTTTATGAAAGAGCAGATTTTGTTGTCATTATATGCTGGTTTAATACAAATATCTTTTGAAAACAAAAACTTCTCACTAATTTTTTCCCCACTGTTTAAGTGTGGGGAAGTGGACACTTCTAAGTTTAGCATGTAATTATGAAAAATCAAGATAATATGCTTATAATTATACACAAGAAGTGGAGTAATATCAAAAGACCTACTGCTTAGAAGATAAACATTTTACTGAAAGTGGCTGCACATTGGAGTATTCCTGCAGAGAATCCCGTGTTTGCTTGAGCAAGTCATCTGTGGTCAGGAGAAATGTTGGTTGAGTACTGATAACAGGATTGTGCTCTTGGTTTACCTGCATGTAGGCAACATGTAGATTTCTGTGGATATATATATTTAGTCAAGAAAACTTGCATATTGTTTCTGTCCTCTGTATGCAGATGATGAGAATAGCAGGAATAGGAGCCTTGGTGGGTTTTGAATGGGGAGCGGGGAGACACAGAGAGCGTTTTCCATCTTGAGTATTTGCCTGCTCAGTGCTCAGCAAGGTTTGAGGGCCACCGCTGTTAGGACCACTGCTGAATCAGAGATGAGATTTCTAGGAAAAAGCGTAGTCCTTAATTCCTCAGCCTTTGTCTAAGGATAACCTGTCCTTCCCATTACATGATACTGGATTCGATAAACCGCTGGGAGGTGTTCTGTATATTTAGATTATAACATGCAGCTATTAATAAACTTTTTTTTTAATCTATTTCCTTTCCTGTCATGCAAGGTACATAAAGGGACAGGGGGAAAAACCTCCAATTTTGCTCCCAGTGAATTTTACATAGAAATAAGAATATTTCACAATTAGGAGATTATCTTTATGAAGTGCTAATACAGACTGCTGATGGGAATGGAACTTTTTCCATTCATCTCAGGAGCCCTTAATCTGCCAAACACGTTATAAAGGTCAATCGTTGCAATCCCATGAAAGATATAGAACCATACCAGTTGCTTTTTCTACGGATGGGGAAACAGAAGCAAAAGTGACTGTCCCAAGGAGATGTGGTTTAGCAGCAATAGAGCAAAGCAATTGTACAATCAGAGGACTCTTGGGTCTGAGCCTAAACATTGTGTTTTATATCTGTATTTGTGGTGAGGAGCTATCTATAGGGCAAGAACTGAATTCTTCTAATGCAGCTATTAATCATAAAGCTTCAAGGACCACAGTTCTCTTTTCTCCACCAAATGGTTTCTATGGGCAAGTGTATTAGATGAGTATGAGGCAAACGCCTGTTGATTAAGGGCTGAGCTTGGAGTTCAAGTCTTCATCACCATGTTCTTTTGCTGTACGATTGATGAAGCTCAACTATAATTAAATTTAAAGCCATAGATTTGGCAAAGAACAGTATCCATTAACTGGACTGATGTCATTTTATCCCATGTGATTCATTAACAAGTAGCAGTATGTGTTTCCTACAGTTTACCTGATGTCCTAGGACATTAAAGGTAATGGTAAAGATCTTGGGACAATAGGTTTGTTTATTTTCTTAATATCAGAGAAGCTGCCAGCTTAGGTTTGCCTAATTTTTGGGTGTTCACAGGAGTAATGTTCTTAGAAGGTTTAATATTCTGTTTATGATTGTTTAACATTCAGCATCAATGATTTTATTGCACAGACGTTGGCATTTTACTCATTATCACTTTGGTTTTCATGCCAGGTTCTTGCAAGAAGTGTATTTTATGCCAGGTGCCAAATAACCTTTTGTCATCTTGCTGAATGAGGCACTGCTTTTGTTCTACAGTCAAAAATTACATCCAGATCTTACGAACATTAAAAAATATCCATCTTCTCTTCTGCCTTCCCCTCTGACACACGCATAGTTTGGCAAGGTCTGACAGTACTTCAGGATCTATACGTTCTGCTCAAAGTGAGAAGAGACATGACCCTCATTGCTTAAGATCATCTTGGGCCAATTAAAGACCTGTGCAAATTAATAGATTTTTCAGATTTGTCCAATACTTGGCTATAAGGATGGTGGCCAGGCTGTGGAGCCATGAGGGCTACATAAGACAAAATGTGTCAGATCTTGGCACTTGAGAAGGTCCCAAAACATTTGAAATTTTGCCTATAAGTAGCTGTGTGCACTAAAACCACCCATATGGCTACATGTGCCAGATATATGTAGGATGATCGTTCTGAGTCATGCCTTCAAAAAGAAAAAGCCGGCAGAAAGAACACAACACAAACCTGTAAGTCCTTTAATTAATTCAAGAATTATTTATGTTAAATTATCATACATTTGCAGGATTACACATCTGCATTTTTCTTAACACACTCAACTATTTTAAACCTAGCAGCTAATTCCTAATTTGCTTTCATATATTCTTTGAAAAGGCAAAGAAAAGCTTAAGAATTCTTATGTAAACCAGATCATTCCAAGGAAATAATTTTATTACTGCAATCCGTTACACAGCACTTTGGTGATAAAAGAGTACATCTTGGAAAAGCAAATCTTGGAATTTGTAAAGTGTTGTGGGAGGGAGTTGTTTTGTTTTAGCACTGTTTTATTAATTCCCCTTTCCACTTGGTTTTATTCTAAATAAAATGAAGTGGAAAAAAACCTGCCTGTGTATAAATCAACGTACTCTTCCTCTCTGTTTAATTCAGCCAAAGAAATGACTTAAATACTCTTCTACAGTACTTTACCAGATTCCAAGAAAAAAAAAAAAGTTTTATGGTGCAAATACTACCATTTCTTTCTGCAATAAACTTGTCATGGGAGTTGAGTTATTCACTTGCCCTTTTAGGAAAAATAAAATAATAATAAAAAAAAAAATCAGAAGACCTTAACTCAGAATGCAGGCCTGATTCATTACAAATTACACATCACTGTTTCTTAGCAGTCGAGCCAAGTTTAGGAAAACCTCTTATCAAATCAGGCTACATCTGAAAGATATGAAGCAAGGGGCTTGGCTTCTGTAAACTGCTTTACTTAGTGGATATCAAAGGAATTGCATAAACTGACCCCAGCTGAAGATCTGGCCATCCTAGTTTCATTAAACACTGTTGTGCGTTACTTCCATCTCCCAACTTTGTCGACAGGGAAGTATTTGAAACTTCCTTCAGGTTTAATTTCTTGTTCTGCAATTCTTTGGTATTTATTTTGCAATTCTTTCCACAAGGACAGTTTCTCAATAATAATACAACGATCCTAGAGACTGTTTCAGTGATAGCTGTCCATTTTCTTCAATTCTGTCTTTCCAAACAGAGTAATTTTTCCACTATTCCAGTGTGACTGGTGGTCTCACCTACTCATTATCCATAAGCAGGATCATGTACAAGGCACATTAACCTGTATATAGAAATATTAACTCCTATATACCAGCTATAATCTATACATATGGAAGCCCTATGCCATTTTATGCAGCAGTAGAGTTCAGCCCTTGCCGAAGATGAGCGTCAGAAATTGCTGAGTGGAAGAGACCAGAGACCAAAGACCAAATGATTACCCGAAATAATCTCTCACCTTTCTGCGTGACGTGGAAGGAAGGCTGCAATTCCTCTAACATGAATTAAGGATCCAACAGACATTTTAAGCAGATGCATAGTCCTCTTGAAGCCAAGGCTCTATTTTTTTTTTTTGCCCATTCTCTGTTAATCTTTTCTAGAGGGAGTTCTCTTTGCCAGCTCCCTTGCTTAGCCCCCATCTTCTCTGATCCCCATCCCCTGAAGACATGGGGTCTCCCAGCTGTCCCCAGCACAGCATGTCTCCCTCCTTCCCCTCTTCCTCTTCCCACCGGCTGGCTCGTACACCACGCATCTCCCTCCCTCTTCTCCCCATAGCCCTACACCAGCTCCCTGTAAAATGTCTGGCAGCTCAGCTGGGAAGAATTGTGTTGTGCAGCATTTGAGCAAGAGGGCAGGGAGGACAAGAGTGCCAAAAGGCCTGTCAAACCCCAGCCTGCTGCTCGCTGCGCGGAGGTGGCGGAGGGCGCAGGCAGGGAGTACGTGACTTTTTTTTTTTTTTTTTCCCCTCTTTATTTTTTCCCCCCTGTTCTGTTGAGATCCCTTTCTGCATAGCAGCATGACTCACGCGTGGTCCCTCACCCCACAACTTCACAATTGCAGCCACAGAGACTGTGTGTGGGAATAAAGAATAAAACATGCTGCCTTTTAAGCTGCCTCTGATGAGACAAACAAGGGCACAGCTAAAAGGCCACTGCAGCGTGCTTTTCCCTGCACGCAGCCCCAGGAGCAGCTTCTGCACAAGGCAGGAGGTGCCTTGGAGTCCTCCTGCAGGATTTGCCTTCCTGGGGCTTTGATAAACTCAAGAAAGGGATTTAAATATGCTTAATCGTTGTGATCGTGCAGATAGTCATGCATAAAAGCCCTTTTGTGAAGAGGAAAACAGGTTTTCTGCTTGGTAACTGGATGAAGTCCTTTTCTTGGATGACTGCAACGACACAGTAAAAAGGGATAGGAAGCCAACAGGTGTTAGCAGCACGCAAAGGTGCAAACAGTCCTCATTTAGTACAGACTAAAAATGATTTGTCCTGCAGAAGAGGCAAAACCTGTTATCCCACCCTCAGGAAGGGTACCTGCCCACACCTTCCTGCGAGGCGGGAGCGTGTGGACCAATGGTCGGTGTTGGGAGGGTGTCCAGGTGTGTCTCCATCCAGGTAGAAAGGACAGCTCTGGATTACTGCTGGTAATGCAGGAACAGTGGAAAACTCAACCTGAATTTCTTCCCTCCAGGACTACTGTGATCCCCAGCGTCCTCTTCTCACCTCTGCACCCTGGTTGTAACTAATTGGATCCACTTGTCAAGATGATGCAGCTCTAATTACCCTGTTTCTGAATTGCCCTGGAGGGTGGCTTGGCAGAGGAGCCCTTCACCCCTGGGAAGCAGATCCGATCTGTAACCTTTCTTTTAGTCACTCCTGGTCTAGTGTTGATTTTTCTTCGGCTGCTCTTATGTTGGTTTCTAACACTTTGAACTCTGCAGTGCCGTTGCATGTTTAATAACCAAATTTTAGAACTTGCTGACACGTTAGAGCTTATTGTCTGTTAGTTTATAACACTGATAAGTTCCTCCTAGATGTGGAGCTTTGTCAAATGTTTTCTGACAATCTAAATAACTAACATCTTTGACATTTACTGCACCCCTTTGCCAGGCTAGGCAGTAATAGGCTCAATGAAATCTGAGTTACTGAGGCATGACCTGAAACAATATTAGCTGTCCTTGATTATGCTCTGAATTTTCATGCTCCCCTCCTCCCCAGCCCCAGTGTGATCCTTTTAATGGTTGTCTAAGACTTGCTCGACAACTAATGGGAAATGAACTGACTGGTAATTTCTTGCTGTATGCCTGCTTGGCCCCATGCCAGTCTCTTGAAATGATGGTACTAAATATAAATTTTCATTACACCTTCTTCAATTTCTATGCTTACTTCATGTAGTACTTTTAGATGAGCATTGTTCGGCTCTGGTCTCTTATCAGTTTTAAGAACAACAATCCCGTTAATTGACAGTTCGGGTATTATCACATTTTCTTTTAATTCCTCACCATCATTTCTGCGTGATGAGTCTTAGGCAAACGTCTGCCCTCTTCAGTTTTAAATGTAGGTACAGGAATAATTGCTGTATAGCCTTCCTGTTCCTTTACACTCCATCACCTTTTTCTCCTGTCAGTTGCTTGGTGTATAATTATGCTTAAAATATCTTTTGGTATTACTTGAGATGCTTTGCACTATTTGATGCTCATTTTTCAATTTGGCTTTCTCAAGTATTTTTGATTGCCTCAGGCTCTTGTTGTAATTTACATAATCCTCCTGTATTCTAGATTCTTTCTACCTTTTAACGCTGTCATTTTATCCTTGATACTGTTTTCCTCATCCTTTGCTTCTGCACACCAGCTCCTGTTCTCATTTGTGACACATCCTGCAGATGTTTTATTGGAACAAACATAGCTACTTTACTACACTTGATTTTTTGGACTGTATTAAATTCACATCAATTTTCTTAAACTCACTTCTCCAAAATCTACCTTTTTTTAAAGCCCATTGGTTTTTCACTTTTTTCCTTATCACGATCTAATGAATATTTTGGGTATGCGTACATGTCTTGCTTTCTAAATCCACAAGAGCCTTTAAGGAAATGCTATCTTTTCTCAACAGTTCATTTCTATTCAAGAAAACAAAGTAAAGTGGGTTGCACGTTAGGCTCTCCTGCTGTCTTAAATCATTGAATAATATTTGCTGCATGTGAACTACAGCTGAAATTGCGATAGTCACCTAAGGCAATACTGGATGATTTTAAAGCCTGGTAACTATAAAGCATAGTATAACAGTAAATAGATTTATTCTTTATTAAAATCGGAGTTCACTCATAGTAGGACAATTTCATACAGCTGTTGGGATCAGATTAGCCACTGTCTTTGATCTAACGTAGAAGGTTTTTGTTAGTGCAAAGTGAGCGTGGAAATTTCCCAATCTGATGTGAGAGCAGCCTACATTCATTTAATAGTACTTTGCCACAGATATTGGCTGTGCAAGATACAGAATGGTGGTGAATCTGCTCCTAACTCTCAGAATCAGACCAAGTTTCATTGTAAAGTAGATAATTTAAAATAAATTCTAGCAAGCAAAAAGCACAGCTCATGTGACAACATTGGCATTTCTTTCACACACTTCAAATCTCCGTTTTGCTGTTGAGGTTCTGGAGGATCTTAATGACATTTTTACAGCCAATGTTATGTCTTTCAGCAGAGAGATATAAAATTTACACTGATGTCACTAATGATCTGGGCTTTTCTGCAGTCTGCTGCACTTTCACGACATGTCATTGAATGTGCGCAGAGAAGATTTGTACCTGTAATCTCTTAAGAGATTACCTTAATTTTATTGTTTACTCTTGTAAAATACCCTGTGCAGGATCCAAGGAAGACTAATTTTAACCAACTTTGCGAAATGTAATGAACACTTGAGAACAAGACCTCTCAGAATTTGAAGTTACCGTTAAATTAACAGCTTTGATGTCTTTGCAGAGGAACGTTAACAGCTCTAATGCTCAAGACAGACTTACTGTTTTTCTCAGAGGAAGTTTGTGTTACTGCAGTTTGATAGTTGCTAGTGCTATTACTTTCTTCAGATATGCTATTTTGAGGGTTTTTTTTCCCCATGAAAATGAATATTTCGGTACAAGACAAAACAAAAGAAAGAATAACTCCAAAGACAATATACTAAGCTTGATGTTTTTTGCAGAGACAAAGGCAAAAGGGGAAGCAGGTGCTTCAGTCGCTCATTGTTTGGTAGAGCTGTTTGTAGTAGCAACTTCCAAAATAATGAGGTGTCACTATGCTACAGTTGGTATGAGAGAAGGGCAAGCTTTGTGTTCTTTCTATAAAGAGAAATCAAACTTTCCCTGCCTTCCTATACTTTGTATTCTTTTTTTTTTTTCTGCTTTCTTCAAAAAATCCTGTGCTGCCAAATAATTGTTGTAAGTTATTGCCTGGGGATTTTTGTTATTTTTATCCTACTCACCTATTTCTGTGGACTAGAAAGCATATTCAGTGCTCATCACCTGTCTACCTGCTTCTTCCTGTAATAGCATCTCAGCTTTAAACCATCTACAAGTCGTATGGTTTTCCTCATTAATGGCTTAGGTAGCCAATGATTGAATCACTTTACCCTCAGTAGACCAAGGATTCCATCAATGAGCTGTGATTTAATTTCCTTTTCTTTCTTTGGAAAACTTATATTTTTAATGGGAATGTAAGGTTCAGCTTTGCATATCAAGATCAGTGTTATACTATTCCTTGAAGTGTTAAAAAGTGGGCGCTCTCATAATTTCTTTTTTGCTTTGCCAGTTTTGGACATGTACCTCTAGGAAGCAGTTTTAATAGATACACCAGTGGTTGATAACACCGTATCTTGAACGAGAAGATGTATTTTTCTGTGCTACCAACATGGACTAATACACTATTTTAGAGTAATTGGGTGTGATACATTGCATGTGTCCTTATGTCTACAATATCTAGGTATTTTTTACATCCTCCTAAGCTATTAGACTCAGTATTTTACAATGAAAGAGTGTTCCACAATTAATTACACGTTTTGTACAAAATATTTCCATTTAGCGGTTCCAAACTGTCTCTTCCCTTTGAGTATAACCGTTTTGGCTCAGCTCCCATCCTAACAATGGGAGTGTCACATATAGTCCCTAAGTGTTTGAAAATGCTTTTCTTTAGTCTCCATTTATAAAATGTGTCTTCCACTCTTTATTATGCACTCACCATTTTAATTTCTGGAATGGCCTCTACCACTGTTTTCACAGCGAGAACAATGTAACTGACAGTGCCTGTTTTTTTACTACGACGCGTCCTTGCATTCCCACCGTGGCTTACAAATCCCAGCGTCTTTGCTCGAAGCCTAATTCTATTTTTGTCTATTGTAGATTAGGTCATTAGGCCAGATTAGGAACCCTTATTCCTGGTAAGCGTTCATAAGCAGGTACTTTGCTGCAGAAGACTGACTTGAAAGTAATTCTTCATACTGGGGAAGGGAAAATTGTGTAGCTAACTGTAAAGGCATCACTAAATATGAAGGTACAACTGACTTCCATCTCATGAGTTTTGGAGATGGTAGAAGGAAGGGTCAGCCTTTTATTAGCCCATTCTGATACCTCCATCGGGAGAGTTCTGGGTGTAAAAAGGAAAAAAGGTCATCTTCCTGTGCAGACAGGAAAGGAAAATATCCTGGAGAATTTGTATTATTTATCCTCATGCATTCCATTCCAAGTTCAGCAAGAATTCAGCCCAGATAGATAGAGAAAACCTTCAGGATTTCTGTTAAACATGATCAACCTGTTCTGACTGTAGGGCATAGAGCTGGGAGGATGTCCTTTTGCATCCAGGGTATACTGCATTTCCTTCATCTTCTTGGCTTATTGCTCTGAAAGAGAACTGCCTTGGCAAATCAGAATACTAAGGCAATGCTGTACTGTTGCTAGGCAATAACTAGACAGTTTTTGTGCAATTTTCTACCTTCTGATGGGTGATGTAACTGGTCTAGATTTGTTATCTCACTGAAGTCCTTATCTGGACAATATGTGGCAAGAGACAAGGCTGGTGAGATAACAGGAGAGTGGTACAATTAGTATTAATTAACCTAATCCATCAAGGATACATGCCTTAAGTTGTTTGTTTGACAAATCCTAGCTGCTTGCTCTGAATTGAAATGTAAACAATTTAAAGTATCACACTGCTGCTGAGATGAAGCAATCACTCAATTTCAGATGCTAAAAAAGAAAATAATAAGATGGGAGGAAGGAAAATAATACAGCAAAGAGGAGTGAGATAAGTATGTGAAAGCATTTAAAGAATCATGTGTTTTTTCAATATAAGTACCTAATGGTTTCCAAGTATTAAGAATATAAGGTCCCCTACAATTTAGTAGTGTCACATGTTGGGCTACGTCACACCGACACCTCATCCTTAGCATATATTCAGCCCAGAATGTGCTATTTACCTTCCACAAAATAGTATTATTCTAGTTATTACATTTGCCGGTGCAGTACTGCGAAGTCTAAAGTACAACTTAACTTTGCAAATATTGAGTAAAATTGAAGTGATTCCAAAGATTACAGACTTACTGTAGCTGGTGGCAGGTATAATGCACATGCAGCTTGGCTTAAATATTTATTTGTTGTCGTTATTTGCTCTGAAGGACTGATTTCAACTTTGTCGTCAGATAACCAGAGGGGTTTTCTTCGAGAACACTAACATCAGATAGGCTTCATAAATAGAGTCTGGTGTGCCATTAAACCGTTTGGAGATACTGGGTAAACTTTCCACTCTGATGCTGAGTCTACTCTTTCTGACATCCGAGCGTGCCTTTTGTGAGTCTCATTTTTTTAGTAGGTCAAGAGATCTAAGCCTTAAATGAAGCAGGCTGTACCAGACACAGATTTTCATCACCAGTGGGATCGCGACCTTGCAGTGTATATTGAATTTAAGTTTAATACTGTAATGGATTGGACTTGTAATAAAAATTGCTAGATGTTTGTGGATGAGTAATAAAGAGTAGATCGGAGTACAGGACTTCAAGAATCCACAGTGCCAAAGAATTTCAAACAATACTGAATTTATACGGTCTTTTGGCATTTTTTTGCGGTTTGGAAAGCTTATAACAAAATTCAGGCCTTGTCCATTATTTAATTACTTTGCTACATTTTTTGGCACTTTCTTAGTAGCTTAATAGGTAGTTTGCATAAAGTGCTACCACTGTTAAGTATCTGTTTGTGCAGCTAGGAACACAGTGGTGTTCCTTCTGTCCTAATGTATCACTTAAATGGAGATAAAATAGTGATTACACTTACTCTTTAGGACCATAGACTTGGATTTACTTTCAGCTCTTGCTACATATGTAACCATTTTGGCAGACTCATTTAAGTTTTCAGAAGATACCAGTACTTGCTGCTGCGGTTACTCTGACTGTAAATGGAGTTTTATTTTACAGTCTTGTCATTAACCTGCTCATCTTTCACCAGCAGTAAATATGAGCAATCCTGCTAGCCTAGCAGACCAAAAAAAAAAAAAAAGTAAAATGTTTGGAGCCCAGAGAAGAGCATTAAGTGCTGTATCGCATTTTTCTGTGGTTGTGATTACCGATGTGGAGGTTCCCTATTTTTTAAAAGTACGAAGGTCACGCAGCCAGACTCATTGCATGTAAGGATTTCTGGAGATGCATCTGTTGCTTTCACCTTTCCCAGAGAAGTGAAAAACTGCCTGAGACTGCCAGGGGTGGCTTAACAGCAGGGTCAGCACGCCTGCTGCTAAATTTCCTTCCAGAAGAGAGGTCGCGTGGTGCAACTTCGGAGAAGCGTGCCATGTGTTGCAGGGGCTCGGTGACACCAATCCCTTTCTGGGAAACACAGTGTGTTTATTTTCCTACATTATTTAATGCTCTCACCCAAACTGTCAGTTGCCAAAGCTCCCTTCCGTGGCGCTCCCAGGAAAGTCATGGTGAGTTTGATGATTTCAATGGCCTTTCAGGGGTTGGTAAAATTAAGGACCCCAATTATTGAATTTGAGCTGGAGTACTAGTGGCAATGAAGCCTTCAAAATGGCACAGGAGAAATGAAATATAAGAGTTACATGGAAATAAAGGTTCTGCAGACATCAAAGTTCACATGCTCGTAGGAGGTTTCCTATCATGCTGATTAAATCCTGCTAAAACCCAGCAAGTTGTCCTAAAACAGATGCAGCTTCCTTGTACTGTATGGACAGTTACATCTCTTGTTGTTATTTCTATTATTAGTATTTTGCTATGTTCTGCGCTGTATTTCATGTCAGCAGTCACGCTAATTAAAAACCGGAAGTGAATTATTATTAATTATTACAGTAATATATTGCATCATAAGTATACATAATTCTTGAATATTATTAACAAGCCTAAGAAAGTTAGTTACTAGCTTAGACATGGCATGAAATTGCAAAGGAGAAGGATATATTAAGATCAGCTAAGGAAGAGGGAAAAAACCTGATGTTTTCAGTGTAAACTTGAGTAACCATGACCTTTAAAAAGTTTTCGGAAATTTGTCTGCACTCAGAACAGACATCCTGCGAGTACACCGTACTGTTCTGTATTTCACTCCTCCTTTCTCACCCTCTGTCCATATACCTTTTCAGCTCTTGAAAAATGCCAGTATAAATGTGCTGTGAATTGTGTGTGCCACATAAATGTTCCTTTTCTTTTTATCCTTCATTAGGACATTGTGATTTATAGTGACCAGCTCTTCTGTATTTTGTCAATTATACCAGAATGGTAGCATTACTCTCTGGATTGAAGCATAAGACAGATACTGGCAATACAAAGTACAAGTTGCTTGGCAAATATTGCTGAAGAATAGCTATGTCCTCCTTTGGGAAGTATCGGCAACACCGAAGTGAGAACTTAGGAAGCTCTCCTTTCAGTTTTGTACTATTCCAGTCAAAAACAGGTTGTAGCTTTTTGTGATAAAACTGTAGCCTATACTAGGAAAAGGCTTGGAAGAGGCAGAAGAGAATTAATTCTGGCAACTTTTAGGGAGACATCCCGTGGAAGGTGCAAAAGCACTCCTGGAAAGGCAGACTCTGCTGGTCTTCATGCTCTAGAGGGAAGAAGCAGAGACCTATCTAAGCCCCTCTATTCCCCTTCTGGAAAGACCTGTGTTACTAGCAGTGCAAGATATTTATACTTCTCCAGAGTAAAGCAATGATGGGTTTGCACATGGAGTAGATTAAAAAGAATTTTTCTTGCATTTTGCATTGAAAGGGAAAGGTTGCTGCAAGCCAATTATACTTGTGGAGTTTCAGAGCAGCTGCTTGCTACACCAGAAACACAGCCTGGGAGGTGAGGACCTCTGCAATCTGGAAGCAGCATTGCACGGCTCCCCACTGAAACCAAAGATGAGGAACAGAATTCTGCTTTTGGGAATCTAATCTTCCTTTTCAACAGCTAACTCTGTAGCTGTCACGTTTTGATGATAACGAATTTAGATGGCAATCGGTAACTTGGTCAAAAAAGGACAAAAATGTTGAGAGGAGCTAGCTCTGATGAATGCTGCGTGAAAGATGAGAAAGGTCTTAGGCCATTAGTGATGACTGATGCTATAGGAGAAGCGTATAAATGATGTACTGAAGTAATACATTAGGACACAATATGAAGCCCCTCTAGACCTGAGAAATATATCACCGATCAAATTTCTTTTGAAGGTCTTCTCTTTACCTAGCAAGGAGGACTTGATGGGAATCCCTGTCAAGTCTCCACTTGATATACAGTGCTTAAATGTTGCTGGATGTTTTAATTTGCAGACATTATGAGACTGGGAGTGGTAATGTTTTGGCTGTTAGTGGAGAGGAAAGCTTGTTATCGATATTAGGCTCTTTGTAGTTGGGAGCATAGGTTGTTTTGATTTGGATTACTTTAGAAGAATAGTTCTGAGATATTTAGAGAAGAACACCACAAGGTTGGGATCAATTTCAACACAATTATTTCATGATTTAAGACAGCAGGAGAGCCTGATGTGCAACCCATTTTACTTTGTTTTCTTGAATGAAAATGAACTGTTGAGAAGCACAGGCTGAAGTAAATCACCACAGCTGTCAATGGCACACGACAGCTTTCAAAGGAGAATATCAGTAGTTTTTTGCACTTGTTTAACTATTAAAATAAAAGTCCTGTGGGTGCTGAGTGGAACCTGTCCTGAAGTGTTTATATGCCCTTACATGGTTGTATCGTCATCTGTACTGCCTCGTTAGGTGGATTTAGAACTAGGAGAAAAGGAATAGTTATTCTATCTTGGTTTGACTTCCTAGGTTGTCAGGGACAGGTGGACTTCCTTCGCCCAACCAACACACTCGATTCAGTCAACGGGGCATCTTGGCTTGCCAAATGCACGTGACCTTGGTGCTTGGGAAAAGTTGCGAAAGGGTAACTGCCCGACTTCTGAAGTCAGTATTGAATTGAGATACTGTGCAATATTTTTCAGATTTGTGTCATAAGGTGTAACAGTCATTTTGTGTCTGTCTTCCTGTTCATGCCAGAAGTTCTCCCCTTCTTGATTCGTTCTGTGTTTTTAGCAGTTAGCTTAGGTAAATCCTAGCATCACACTGCCAGGAGCCCTTCCTCTCTGACTTGGATTTATCTGTTTCTTGTGGGCTAGCGTCTTCCATTCGACATTTTGGATATCCCGAATACCTATGTATTAACATATACTGTCCAAAGATTGTAAATGCTTTGCTGCTTTTGGTATATTTGAACTAAATATGTTATTTAGCTGATAAGTTCCACTTTATCTGCCTGCTTCAACCTGTATTAGATTTTATTGCGTTCAGACAACTGGCTTTCATGAAATCAGATGAAGCTGGTGTCTTATTTTTGGTATGTTGCATAATCTGAGGAATTTAGTCTATTTAAGAAATTGATACAGCACATAAAACTGTATCTTGTGCACATAATAACATACAGTAGAAAACGAGGTGCAAGTTTGGTACACAAGTTCTAAATTATTTACATTTTCAATAAAAAAGAGTGCAGAAAAATCCTGCTTTTAACTTCGTCCTCTGAGTTTACCATCCATCCCTCTGTCTTCATCCCATTTTGCATGCCTTACACAATGATATCATTGGAACAATCAAATATTAAATCTGAATGAGGGTAAAGATTTATATCTTCCATTATAGCTCCCTTAATATTTTCATTTTCTGTCCTTTCGAACCAAGTATCATCTTTAAAGAGCTATGTTGTAGATGGGTTAAGGAATCAGTAAAGACATTGGGGCATAATCTGAGCAAAAGTATATTTTCTGTCTGGCCATTCCATCGCTACAGAGCCAAAAGAGAGAGGTTTGGGCTATGAATGAGTGGAAATACGATCTGGATGTTTAACAGGAAGAAAAAAAAAAAAATACAAAAGCTGATCTTGTCTCAGTAGATGTGTTTCTTTCAGTAGGAGCCGTAAGCCTCTAGCTACCCTCTGGCCTCAATTTTATTTAAGTCAAAAAAGAGTTTGAGAAACGTATGTTGATTACAGTAATGACTGGTCAGAATGCCTTTAACCTGATTTTATGTGAGGTTTTATGACCTCAAGAATTTTGTTACAGATATAACAACGTCTGTGTATACCAACTCACAGTATAGGAGTGCGTTGCTGTT
>VYZW01063607.1:52241-150362 GCA_013401315.1 Balaeniceps rex
CTTCAAAAGTTTCCAGTGCAGGCTAGGATGAGTTTGAATCCTCCTTCAGTACCAGTGCAGTTCATACATTTCTTGAACCTACCATTCACTGCTAATGGCCCACAGTTTCCTAAAGAACTAATAATGAGCTGACGGGTTTGAGGCAAAAGATGTTGTATTTAGAAGGCTTTGGTTAGAGAAATCTTTTTTTCTGGCCAAGCCAAATCAAACCTGCTGAGAATAGCAAGAAGTTTGATCTAGGAGCTGGTCTGCTCTTTTATTTATAAAATGCTTGCTTCGGGAATGGTTCAGAACACAGATGTGAGACTGAGAATAATGTATACATGTTGTTTAACGTTGCTTTAAAATTTTGTCTTGCTTGCGTAAGTTACATGGCTAGTTTTGCCTTTTATTAACAGCTGTCATTTTTTTCTTTCACATATAGTCTAGGTAATATCACATCCGTATAAATCAATATAATAATGACATTATGTATGTATATTATTATTTAACCATTGCTCTCTAAGGCATAGTTATGTCAGTCATATTTTATAGAGAGTTTCTGTAGACTGTTATAATCATTGCAATCTGTTCTGTGGAAAACCCCTGCAAATCAGCATTTTCGTGGTATTTCAAGGGTAGTAATGGTATTGTGTGGGTAAATAGTAACAGAATCTCTGAATAACGTGATCCTATAAGCATTGCAGGAAATAACGCATGAAGAATATGCAACTAAAACACTGCATAAATGAATAATCTTTATAGAAGATAATAATGCAAAGACTTTTTCAAGTCATCTAGCATGAGAGCCACCCGTGAATTTATGCCTGTAAATGCAAAAATATTAGTATGCACTGGTGTCTTTTGGAAACCTGTCAAATGAGTGTTTTGTGCTGTCTTGAATTATTTTGTATGTATATTAAGTAGGCATCAAATTGTGCTTAAATCAAAGATAAATGACTGCTGTTTTGGATGTCTTTTTCTGAGAACTTCCCAAAAAGGAGGATAAAATTGGAAGTTGTATGCAATCACGTTTCACCAGTATACAATGATGTAAACCTTAAAATATATAAATCTTCTTTTAGATGAAATCTAGTCAGAACGAAATCTCTAAATATTCCTTCTAGCAAAATTCTTTTATAAATCAGATACAATTTATGCTAACATTGATATGATGAACAACATTTTGTAGATCTCTCCTCAAATAATTTTCACCCACAAATTTTCCGAGGCCCCAAACACAAAGAGAACATGAGACAAATAATAATCTTAGCTTTGTTTGCCCCATTTCACATCATTATCTTAATCTATCAAGACATTGTGTGCTGAACACTGTGCCCAAGTTAGTTCAATTGCGGCAATAACTTGTGCCGACCTGTACCAGATAAAATACTTTCCAGATCATGATATCAGCTGCTAAGGCAGGTAGTACAACCTAGAATATGTGTATAAGATTTTTTTTTTCTTTTTCTGTGTCCAGTGTTCTACTTAATAATTTTGTTGCTTTAATGCATTAAAAACTTACAGATTTTTTTTTCCAAAACGTATTGATACTATCCAAACAATTGTGAGAACTTTTAGCCACAATCATGTTTAATCACTAGTTACACAAGCTGTCTCACTATCCAACTCATGGAAGCATGGCCAAACCACAACTAAGAAAGAGGTAACCACCACTTTTTGCTTTTGCATGTGATAGTTGCAGCTTCAGGGTAAACCGTGAGGAAAAAGTGAGGGTAAAATCTCGATCAGGTAGTCCACTGGCAGAACAGCTTAAGGATTTCTGAGCATCAGATTTTCTTCTTGCATTTACAGTATTTATTTAGTGGGTTGACCACTACATATCAAATGCATGTTTTGTTTTCAGAAAGTTCAGACAACACAACTGAGAATCTGTCCCTCCCAAATGCTTAGAATTAAGTATTTTATTCCCTAAGGTGCTCTAACTGTTGTTACAGAAGGAGCGTTGCTAATGAGCAAATCCATATTTATGTGCATTTGAGTTACACAGTGTTTTTTTAAATAAATGCATGAAGTTCCAGATGTAGAAAATGTAATACGGGCTTTAAATTGTGAGTCATAACTACGTAGACTGTGGGGGTCTGAGAAGGTTCCATGAAGAAGCCACAGTTATATAAAAGTGAGAAGAGCAATTGATAAAGTGTCAGGGATAGAGATGGCCAGTATGAAACTCTTCGGATGCTTCTTTCACAAGCTCCAGAAACCGTAAAATGCAAAATATAGAATAGGTCCTGCCCACAACTTCTGGCAGCCTAACCAGTATGGACACCAGTAGAGAGGATGCGTTGGGACATCAGCAGGAGAAAAAGAAAGGGAGACAATGTTGATGGAAGGGAAAGGAATGGAGCAGCTGGAATTTAATACATTTCTCTAAGAAATGACGATTATCAAATTATATTAAGGAGTTGCCTCTTTTACTTGGAAGACAATTTGTCTTGACAAACCCTTTTAAAGAGAGCATGTTAAAAGCACGAGGGAACTGATCCATTGAGAAAGGATACTGTATGTGAGCGAATGTATGTATTGCTTAACATGGCACCAGGGTGTTCAGTCTTATTATTATCTCAAAACCTTTTTTCTCTCTCTCCATTGGCCATAAGAAATATCCTCAGAATCCTCAGAGAATGAGACTCTTAACTGTAGATATTCGGCAATAAAAGAATAAGTGATTTAGCTTTGCATCCTGCCACACTAGCTAGGTTTTTTTCAACAGTACTTTCTTAAGGCTCCTTCCAAATATTCAGGGTGTTTCTGAGCTGTCCATATAAGGCCCTAAGATGAGTCATAAAAACATAATCAGGATGTTTCCAGGTGCTGGGATTTTAATAAAATTCAAAGTGAATCCTGCTCACTTCTTCCATCCAGGTCAAGTGTTCCATTTCAGCTTCTCACAACACAAAGCTATTTCATATAGGTCTATCACCACTGTTGATTATATACTTTTTTTTCTTGTGTTTATCATAAAATAAAAGGGCTGATGAACGTATTTGGTACAGATGCGGAGCTGCCAACTTGAAATGTTGAAAAGCAATGGTTGTCAGCAACAAGCTTTAGTTACTTCCCTTAGGATAATTCCGCACGTCACACTGACAGGACATTTCTGCTGATGCTCAGTCTAAATATTAATGTGCTGCCCTTACTTCTTGTCATACCTCCCTCTGATACTCTACATTACTCCTGGGTGTCTATACTATTTGAATAGATGAACTGCCCCTGTTTCCAATTCTCATGACTTTATTCCTTTGTTGATCAAAATATTTGGCCTTCTGTTCTGGGGAGAAGGTCCAAAAGATTCAGTATTTGCAAAACCGAGTGTTTTCAAAGCTGGTTCTAGAAAGTTTGTTGTCTGACAGCTAGAAAAAGTCCACACCCAAAACTCCTGCGCCTCCTGTTCTCCAGAGAATTAATGGAACATAAAATAGCAAGGAAATTGGTTAAAGGCTATAAAAATAGGTAGAAAGTAACTTCATCTTTTTACCTTAATTTTTGAATAAAGTACAGTACCGTACACCTCTTCGGTATATCTTAATTAGTTTTCCCAATTCAAAGATAAAAATTGGAATTATCATGACAAGTGTGGATCCTTGAATATATACCTTTTTTTTTTCATTATCAAACATTGTGTCTGTATGCCCTTCTATGTTCCATATTTGCAAAAACTCATGTCATAAAGAAGACTATCTTTGGATGCCTGTAGTTGCGTGAGTCAGTAAATTGTTTATTTTCTCAGTGGGAGTTCACTCAGGACATTGAGGAGCTATTTCCTCCTAATTAGCTCCCCAGATTCCTCTTATAAAAGAAAAAAAACCAAACCTTAGGCTTCAAGGAGTCTGTTTAGGGTCATTATTTTCTTGATAAATGTACTCACCACCACTCCAGATTTCCCAGAAGGGAGACTGCAGGGTAGAAGAATGTTGTGTTGCACGTTATATTCCATGATTGGTTCAAATTACTCAATTTGCCCAGTATTTTCTAAAAACAATCCTGAATCATTGGTTAGCCACAT
Organism: Balaeniceps rex; assembly: GCA_013401315.1. NCBI lineage: Eukaryota > Metazoa > Chordata > Aves > Pelecaniformes > Balaenicipitidae > Balaeniceps > Balaeniceps rex. The sequence continues at coordinate 56,248 of VYZW01063607.1, forward strand.
CCTACTTCCAGTGCTGATGCCAGCCAGTCATTTTCCCTCAGAGCATCATTGAACTTGAGCTCTCCTCAGCTTGTTTCATACTTTGATGAACTAAATGGCTGCAGGGACTGTACTGAGACTTGAGACATTTCATTTGAGATGTTGCTAGTTGTTTCCATTGCAGATAGCTCTGTAGGAAAGGAGTGGACAACACTGATTTTACTCGTAGTAGGCAGAGATTATTGACCTGTAAAATTTGCCATCATATTTTACCAAACCAGTCTGAGATGTCATCTTGTCGGATAGGTATGCTAATGCAAGGTGCTTTATCTGGTCTAGTCTTTGAAAGGGAACCTACAACCAAACCTAAGCTAATGCTGAAAGAAGTTGTCATTTATTTAGCACGTGCTAATGAGACAAGCACCATTGGTTTGGTCTTTAGATCAGTAAATACTTCCTCAAAAAGAAAAGTATATCCATCATTTTATACACAAGGTGGAGCTAAAATTTGAGTCTATGTGTTCGTTTTCGCCTGCCACAGAACCTTTCATGCTCTGTATCTTGTGGTTATGACGTAGTGCTCATTCTTTGGTAATTGCTCACCTCTACGATTCAGCATTGTCGAGTGCAGCTTTGTGTTTTCATTTATTCTGTAGGTGCTGGACTCAATCTAACAGAGTTGTAGGCTGCTCGAAACACAGGGCTTAGCTTCCCACAGCCTAAATCCCACCTAAATCCCGGTGTTTCCTTTTGGCCTTCGGAGACACCAAGACAGTTGCATAGACTGGGCACTGCAAGTTAACTAGAATTACAGATGTGAAACACTGGACTGCAGCAGGGGTATTCCAGTGCTTCCACAGATACAGTCTTATTCGCATCTGTGCCAGCCTTACTGCAAAATATTTACAAAACAAAAGGCTGTCAAGGTTGTAGAGCTGACTGCACAGCAGCAGTGCCCATCACCCCGTCCCATCACCCAGGACTGTTTAACCCACAGGTGGTTGTGGAAGGAGGCAAATGCCTCCTAAAGATAATTCCCCCTTTAACAAGGGCTGCTGCAACATCCCCTTTGCAAACAAATGGCCTCTTAGCCCCTCTTCAGTTTACATCATCTTGAAAAGCTAATATTCCCAGTGTCGGGGAAATATTTTTGGTTTATTTCAGTGGAAGTTTGTTTGACCGAAGCCTGATTCAAGGTCTGAAGATATAATAGAAATAAACTTTTCTATTGATAGGAAATGCACCTTTTTTAATCCTGTGATTATGAAAATATCTTACAGACGTGTCTCTTCCGTTTGCAATCATAAGATATGTGAGCTTGCAAGCCTTTCTTGCAGTCTCAGAATCGCATGTGTGCAACGCAAGTCCTGCATCACTATAAAGACTGAGAACAGCTGTGAATAAAGGAAACGGGAAGCTGAGAAAAACAGGTGCCGTGCAATTTGTACATATTATTTAGTATTGAACTGCACCCGTAACGTAACATTAGGTGCCTTATTCTATTTGCCCACCTCTAGAAACAAGGTGAAGCAGCAGCGGTGGCCAGCTCAGGCGTGTAGGAAACGCAGCCACACTGACTGCACCCTCTACTGGCTGAAGTACAGAGCACAGATGGGTTTGACTGATTATTTTTTTTTTTTTTTTTTTTTTTCTCAGCTATAGGACTAATTTTCTCAGCCTGGAATAAGAATATTTGCCAGCAAAAATTTTATAGCATCATTGTTAAAAGTAATAGGAAATTTGGGTGTCCTATTCGTCTGCAATAGGAAAGAAAGTGAAAGGTCTGAGAAATAGAAAACTAATGAGTGCTTTTGTCTTGCTGGAGAAACTATTTGTTGAGAACCGCTGTGCTCACTTTCTACGGCAAGGGAATGCCAAAGTTTGCCGCACAGAAAGAGATTAAGCTGTATTGTGCTTATTCTGAACGCTAGAGACATTGTTCATTAAGTTCTGCAAATGCCAGGTGTGGGAAAAAAAAATAGTATTCTGCAACCAAGACCTTCTAGAAATTTAAAAATTAAAATTCAAAGTCATGTCTTTCTGGGTGTGGGATTCAGTTTAGCCACAGATAGGTATTACAAAGTATTTGTATAAATTTGACTTTCAGATGGTTCTAGCAGATCTTGTATAAAGAACAACTGAGATTTCAAAGTCCATGTAGAGTGCGCACTGTAACATGACCGTAGTGTATAGAGGATAATATATTCTCCTGGGTTATGACATCAATTAAATAACAGGCTTCTAGAATGGTGCTGTTTCTCTATTGCCATTTCTTTCTCTTTTCTTTTTTTTTTTCCCCTCCCTTGTCTGCCTACAAGGATGCCAGCTAAGGCTTCCTGAGACTGTATTTTTCTGTCATAGCAGACAGGTATCTGCAGATATTTTGCATAGAATTGAGGTGCTGTTTGTGTCTCCAGTTTTCCAGTGGGACTTGACAGCCAGGTACTGTCAATCTGGTACTATCGCGTGTCTATATGCAGCCAGAGACACAAAGGCACATGATCTAATATGCACCCATTACACAGCTAGAATGAAAAATTTTGTTGTTGTTACTCTGCTATTAAATCACTAGAACAACTAGATTTTACAGGAATAATATTAATGGGCTGTAAATAATGGCTTGGTTGTACTACAGTGAGATTTTCAGAAATCACAAGTGATTTGATCTGCCTTCAGTTTACTTTCTTAAAAGTAACTGTATTTTCGAAAGGATTAATGCCCCCCCATTGCCTGTTAAAGATGATGTTTCTTCAGGTCCCTCAGTTTAGGACATCTTTAGGTGTCTCTGCTTTGGAAATTCTTGGCAATTTCGGCACCCTCTGCTTTGTCTGTATGTTCTTGCCTGTACATGTCTGTTTTGTGTGGTTTGTCTTTGCACAGTGAATCAGATTTCCAGACATGACAAGCTTCCAAACATACTGAGATAAGCAGGTGAACGTATTGCTGTTTGTACAATGGTATTTTTATATTGATCCTATCTCCTGGATTGCTCATCGCTATATTGGGGCTGATTAATGCCTGCAGAATATAGGAACGTTTCTTTTATAGAGTGTTTTTCTGTCAGTTGATTATTTTCTTATGCTTATTATACCAGAATTTCATAAACTCCTCCACAAAAAGAGTTTGTCCCACACAACTCTCTCCTCTTTCAGAGGCCTGTCAATGCCCCGTCGCAACACGGCCCCGCCGCTGCACCTGCAAACGACTGCGCCTGTCGGTGCCAAACAGCTGGGGCTGGCAGAGGCGGCAGCGGCCGGGCAGTGCCAGGGTGGGCTGCTCCGCACAGCCCTGCTCTGCCGGCTGCTCCAGCACTGCCTCTTGACCTCCCTCTCCTCCCTGGCTTGGGAATCCTTAGCCTCCTTCCTCCTCCTTGGCCTGGGAAGATTGTCTCTGCCCTGGTGATAGAAAAATCAAAATGGATTAGGTAGAGTTAAAAATAGGAAAGATAAAATAGTTTGTTCAAGGTCTCCACCTGGTCACTGGCAAAGCCAGAACAGGGGTCTGCCCCTGACTCCCAGCCTGGTACCCAAACCCAAGACCACTCCAGCCTCTTTCAAATGCAGCTCACATAAACCAGGTTGAAAGGGGTTTACTGCTTTTTAAGTCTTTTCAAATTGCATCTTTTTCAGTTGTCAGGAATTAACTGGGACTGTGTGAGTTTTAGTTAATGGATCATGCTATTTGGTGCATCTGAGAAGAAATTTTAAGAAACATCTTTGGCTCTTTTGGCCAGTAGCCATAATGACAGCCAGGCTAATTACATTGGTCACCAAGTTATCAGTGCAATCATAACTGGAGGCAAACGGACACCAAGAGAAGCTGGTAGTAAAATCATGAGGTATTTCGCAACCATCTTATTACCAACTGATTTAGATAAGGACCTAAAATGCTTTATCAGTACTGACTGAGTGTCAAGGTTTCAGCAAGTCTTAATTCACAGAAGCTGAAGCTTTCCTTGCTTATGGAAACTGGCTGGTGAAAAAGTAAAAGGTATTCCTCAGTAAATGCATGTGGAAAACAATTTACTATTTTTATTTGCAAATGCTAACAGTTCAGCCTACATGTGCATTTTTCTGCTGAGGTTAGGTATTAGGAAACAATCAAAATTCTCTGATGAGGTTCCTCTGACTTTCATTTCATTACATCTGAGATGAAGTTGGCCCATAGTTCTCTGTCATTTGCTTACTGGGTCTAAAAGAATATAAACTGCGTGTAATACTGACCTAGAGCACCAGCTCCTGCAGGGAATGTCCCTGTGTGATTTAAAATTCAGTACGTCAGAAGTAGTATACAGTACGTACTCTTTTCAACTATAGGTTTAAACTAATTTAATTAAAAAACTAGAAGTAGATTGGCTTTCACATAGTGTAAACAGAAAACTCTTTATATAGATGCTTTTTGTAAATAATAATAAAAAAAAAGTCTTGCCCCATACTTTCCTGTATTTGGTCACTGCAAACCAAGGTACCGGTAGATTCTGATTTCAAAGAATAACTGGAATTTTGGGAAGGAACAAAGTCATAAAACTCTTCTGGACTAAAAGTATTCACAGCCACATAAACAAGGAAATGGATTTTATAATTCCGAGTTCCCTGGCAAGCGCAGCGTTGTAATGTGTTGTAATCTACTGATTAAGTTCCAGTAAGAACACTGGCAATGGCTTGCTTTATCAATATCAGTCCTTTAACAGCACCTGAAATTCTGAATCTCAGAACAGCCACGGGTGGGCTGTTCTCATCTGAGCATCCAGTCAAGATGGGGCAGCTTTTAGAGAGCAGTGAGTCTGCAGGAACAGGTTTTGTGTCATCCTTGGGTCCTGCTTGCTTCCTCTTCCCGTGTCTTCGAGCGTTGTGTTTTGGAAACACAGTACTTTAAAGAATTGCCTTTGAGAAGTATAGGCTGAATGGGCATTTGACACCTTCCAGCAAGCTTTTAATCCAGTAGGATTCTACTTCACAGAATGCTTTGCCATCTATCAGACCACCGGTCATGGCTGTTAATTAAATGAAAATGCAAAATAAATCTACAGTGCAGAGATACAACATAGCCAATTAAATATTGCAGTACAAGGTGCTAATGATAAAAAGCGAATGTCACTGAGGACAACCTGTATGATGTCAGAATACAAATCCTCCCGGATGACAAAATGTACGATTCCCATCACGGGCCGGGAGGAAGAGAACCACTGACCCTAAGCACTGAAGTCAGGCGTTGCAGAGGAGGCGGCGGTGAGGACACACGGGGTGTGAGTACAGGCTTGGGGACTTTTTTGGAGGAGAGTGAATGCAGTTAAAGTTGAAACCCTTAGACCACATGCATCTTGTTTTCTTCACTCCCGATATGTGCAAGTCTGGCCATTCCTGAGCGACAGAGATTTTTGCCATACAAGCAAAGCATCATATTTTTTTAAATGCAGTTGTTTTAGGGTAAAAGAGCAATATTAAAGAAAGCAAATTATAAGCAAGTAATGATGAGTGTTTGAAGTGACTGAGGGACCGTCAGTCCCCTGTACCTTTGCGAAGAGTTTTAATGGCTATGCTGTGGAGAGGGACTGCCTCTTTAGGTGGCTCTCTTCTTGGCAAGGTTAAACCAAATGAATGGCAATAACCTGAGCAGTTACAGCTAACTAAAGCAGCTTATAGACAGGCATTATAATTTCATTAAAGATTTGGCAATGAGGGGCAATCTAGAGAATATAAACGGACAGAGATGAGTAATCTTAACTAAGTTTCATGAAATCAAAGAAAATATTTAATGGAGTTACTTGCAAGAAACAATTTAATGAGCTATCTTGAGACAAGCAAATTAATGAATATTTAGAATCTTATATATGTAAACAATTCCACCTTTTCTACTTATTAGAAAGGTTAATCTTTTTCTTGAGAAATACAGTCCGATAAGATCTATACTTGAAAGAAAAACATATTACTATCTTAAGTGATATCTTTCAATAGCTCATGATACTTGTGTCACATAAAAAAACCTTTCTTACCCTTAATGCTTCAGGTGCATACCGTGTACACCTCAGATATGCATTTTAGCTTGGGTTGCTAGTTGGTAGCTTCTTTCTTTTTAGCTTTTGATTGTATGTTTTGCTCTTTTTAGAAGTTAGGTGCTCAGGTGAGGGTTGTATGAAGGGCTTCATGTTCTTAAAACGGAGAAAATGGAGCAGGGTTGAATTTTAGAATATCGTGGGATGCTGGACTTTGACATTTCCATGGATTTTTTCAGTCCCTGGAAATTTATCCCTCTTTCTTTTCATTATTTTAATAAATGCAGATAACACATCCCTGTCAAGACTCAGCTGAACTAAATATTAACTAAATACCACCCTTTAAACCAGTTTTGCATTCCTTAGATTTTAATAACGCTGTAGTTTCTTGGCATGCAGCATATGAAAACATATTTAGCAAAGTTCTAATTGACTACAAGCTCTTCTCCCCCTTCTTTCAAAGGAGTCCAAAAGCTCTTTATACATATGTATTTATGTATGTACATACATATGTGTATGTTTGTATAAATAAATGCGTGTATAGGCCACTTAGGTCTTTAAAGCAAGGACATGCTGGATGTAGATTGAATCAGTGTCAGAAACTATACTAGTAATAGAGTAGTATCAGGCCTTAGGCAGTGTTATTACCACATTTATGTTCAGGCACAGCTATTACTATCACATCTCCGTATAGAGGGATTAGTCTTGTACTTTGTTCTCCCAACCCTGTATCCCTTCCTACGCCTGAACAACTCTTTCTGGAGCCGAAGACAAATCTTATTGCCCCCCATGAGCCAGTACTCCTCTTTCCCCAGCAATATTTTGGATGAGAGGAGAGCCGTTGTGCTACTGAGGTCCCTGGAGGGAAGAAGTAAGGAGACATGTTGAAGCACGGAGGAGGGGAGTAGAGTGAAAGACAGTAGGAAAGTTCTGGGAAGGGACCCCAACCTTGGGGACAGGCCAGAGCAAAAGGGATGCAATGTATGAACTGATATTGAATAACGCTGCTGTGAGAGGGAGTAAAAGGAAAACTTAGTGTGCTCAAACAACCACCTTGTGCCATTTCTGCACAAGTTAAGATGGGTTAGGATCAGGTGGAGGCTTGGTGGTCAAATGTGGGATTGTAGCAAATTGGATGGAAATTACCAGTTCCCGTCCTCAAAAAAACCTATGGTGAAGGGTTTAAATGGGTAGATTTTTTCATATATGCTTAAATGATTCTTGGAGCAGTCCAATGGGGTGTTCACATGATGGCTCGGGGAACCTGGGGAAGACACATACATCCTCCTTGAAGAAGCAAGAGGAAAACTCTTCACACCTGTCTTCCAGTGGCCCATCAAGTGACAATAAGGGTGCAGTTATTTTATGTCACCATTATTTCTTACTTTTCAGTGGAAAAACCAACCCAAAGATAAAACTACTCCGGGGTTTTATGCGGATGAAGAATGGCAGAATAGCTCACCTGGTATTGCCCTCTTTGGTCATAGTTGTTAGGCTGTTGGTTGATCTGTGGCTGGTTGCAAGTGATTGATATTCATATGCACATTTTCTTTCTAGTTTTGAAACCTTTTTTTCCCCCCCTAGTGTTCTCTTGAGAACAACATAACAACATGCATAGGATTGCTCTGTCAGCAAAGACTATGTTCTGCCTTTTCCTCCCATATCTGAGCCATATGCTTTCAGTGGCAGTGAAAGAGTTAAAATTCAGAGTACTGAAGGATGCTGGACTTTGATAATTAATCATGGACTATAATAATTGTTGATACTTACCAGGTGAAAAATGTGCCCGGGACACAATTATTCCAGTACACAGAAATGTCACAGGATAAACTGCTGCTGTGTCCTGTCATTCCTGCCATGGACATTGAGATATAGATCCTCAGTGGGACTCGGAGACATAAATAGCCCGGCGTGGCTGGGACTGGCCTTCGCTCCGCTGGGATGTGCTCTCAGGTGAGGGGTGTAAAAGCTTATCAAATTATCGGGCACCTTCAGACCTTGCCTGGGGCTACATGCTTGGAAACATGAGTGGGTGTGCTGTGCTTGATTAGTGTCAATATTTTAAAACGAGGTGGATGTTAACGCCACAAAGTACAGATTTTTAACACAATGTGAAGGGAAGGCTCTCCTAAAATAACGGGAGATGTTAATGACCTCTCTACAAGAGGCTTAACTCGGGGTGCTTATAGTCTTCTAGTGTGTGATTGTGGCTGTTCTTAAAAAAAATGAATAGACCTTTCAGAATTGAAAGGACTATTTTTCCTTTCCCTTCTGATCTGGCCTTCCTTTCTCCCCACATACCCCGAGTTGTCAACTTCCATTCTGTTCTGCGATCCTAGAAAACACGAAGGCTGGGATCAGAGAATACTTTCTTCTCAATTAAAAATAGAAAGTAGGCAATGAAAAATAATTAAAAGATTTCAAGAAACAGCAGGGGGAAAAAAAGTCACATGTATCTTGTGTGCAGACAGTGACAGTCTAAGTAAGTAAGATCATGGTTTCCTACTCAGTTGTACCCGTGTGAAATATTTGAGTATTGCACACAGGTATAATTTAGCAAGCGGCAACAGCCTGCCCGCACGCAGGTGTATACAGCTTTTCCATCCCAGATTGGCAACACTTCATACCCCCTATCTACACAAGGGTGCATGTGCTTCATGCGGCTGCATGTAGCCACCGGAGGGGTACCCCCAAACCTGCCTTCCTGCCGTGGAGCCTCCTTGAATGGTTCCAGGAGGGTCCCCCGGAGGTAGGGTCGGTGCGGGGCCGGGGCGGTGCGGAGCGGGGCCGGGGCCGGGCCGGGGCGGTGCGGAGCGGGGCCGGGGCTGCCCGCGCTGTTCGCCGCGCCGCCGCTGGGGGTATCTTTGTACCATTTTTCATCCAGCAGCAATTTGGAGTGGAAACGTGTAATAGGGGGAAAAAGCAGGGTTCTCGGCGGTTTTAGCGAGCCGTGCATCCAGGAGCCAAAAAAGATTAACACCCCCCGTACCCCCCCGCACCCACGCACACACACACACGCACCCACACACACGCACCCCTCGGGGCACCGTCGCGGCTCCGAGATCACCCGCCGGACATCAAGCGAAAGGGATTCGTCTGGAGGGCAATTTCGGATCGGAGGAGATCTATTGGATTAGTAGGATTATCTGCTTGCAGACGGAGAGAAGTAGCGTTTGATCATTTCTATTGCTTGCCTGATGGTCGGATTTAAATGGAGGTGGCTCGGCACGGATGAGGCTGAATTCCGGATGGGGATTTCCAGCCCCCCCCTCCCCTCGCCCCGATCCGAGGAAAGGGGAGAAAAATATATAAAAATCGATATAATTCCGAAGTGTCCGGGGCGCGATTGAGAAACCTCCAGCTCACAGCGGCTGGGAGAGACCCGGAGGAGGCGAATCCAGTGAATTACAGTTTCAGCTGCGATTGCAGAAAAGCGACCGTGAACTGGTAAATACTTTGATGCTCTCGGCGTGCGGGGCGAGCCCGAGCCGGGATGGAGCGGGGGGGGGCGGCCGGGCCGGGCTCAGCACCCCCGGCCCCGGGCAGGGCAGGGCGGCTGCGGGGCCGAGCCCGGGGGCGCGTTGCGGTGCCGGCTTCCGAGCCTCTGTGTATGGTGTGTGTGTGTGCGTGTGTCGGCGGGCAGGGAGGGGGCATTTAAGCTGCTGCAACTCGCCCGGGGAGCGGGGCTGGGGTGCGGGGCTGCGGCGGCGACCCCGAGGGGTGCCCGGGGGAGCTGCGCGGAGTCAGGAGCCGCTGCGGGGCGGGGGGAGTAGGGTATTTGCAGGGGGATTTACACACGCACAGACACACACACCCCCCGCACACCCCGCATCTGGCACAAGCGCGGTCCGCCCGCTCCTGCTCCTGCCCCCGCCGCCGCCCGAGCGAACTTTTCCTCCCCCGCTCCCGCCGGGAAGGCCGGGGCTGCAGCTCGCCTGTGGCCCGGGCACGGAGCTGCTCTGCGGCCCCGCAGCCCCCAGCGGCGTGGGCAATGCCTCCGTGCGGTGCCGTGTCCCTTCCGAGGCTGCCATGCCTGATGGAGGGATTTTCTTTTTTTTTTTTTCCTTCAGACATCTTCTCGCTTGGGTGTTAAGTACTGGTTTTTCTCTTCCCCCCCGCCCCCCTTCCCCGTTCCTCTTTTCCTGACGATCGCACTAGAGCCTCATCTTTATTTGCTGAAGGAAAATCAATTTTCAACAGGTTTAATTAAAATTAATCAGTCAAATTACTTAATATTAATTGACTTATAATTAAAGCCAGAAAGTTACCTTGGAATCAGGAGAAAGGATATTATCTTGAATCATTGTAAGGATGCATATGGTTTCAGAGCAATTACATTAAAATAATTGCTTAAATAAAACAAAACAGAGCTTGATTAAAGTGTTGCGTTCTTGCTGCTGCAGGTGACACAATCTGGACAAGCTATTTTCTTCTGTAAATTTGCTGACCTTGTTAAGGAATATCATTTTAGTTTGACACTGGTTTTGCTTTCTGGAAGGCCAGTTTGTTTTAGCTCTAACAGCTATGGCATTAAAAATCCACTAGTATAAAATGGAAATATAGAAGCTATAAATATCAAAGTGAATGTTTTTAGCACATTTAGATGTTCTGTGAATTTGAAATGAAGCAGATTTTTTTTTTTCCCCCAGCATAAGCGTAAGAAATTGTTTTAGGAAATATTTTTTCCAGTACTGCTGTCCACTGTGGCAACATTTGTATTTATCCAGAGCCTTAGTGGGACCAGGCTGTACTGGTAAATTCACAGAGATAACTCATATCTGAAACCATGTATCTGTGACAATGCTCAAAATAACTTTTTCATGCTCCCTTAAGACCTGGGTTGTTTTTTTCAGTTTGTTTGTTTTTTACAGTAGCAGCATTTTTGATGCATCTACAGACTGTTGTTACTGGTGAAAGAGCAACACTGTGAGCTTTGGGACTTTGCTCCTACTTTTTTCTGGGCCGGCTTAATCGAAGCAAAGGATACTTATGAAATTACAGGCACCTGACAAGTGAAAGACCCGTGTATGATATAAATGAACATTTAAAAATAGAGCCCATTATTCAGGGCCCTGATTTTCAAAGATACTGATTCCCATTGACTGCACTAAGACTTGTGTGGGCTCAACAGCTGTAACACGCAGCCCACTTTTGCATCTTTGAAATTAGATTTGCAGATGGGGAGCCAAAAGCTAAGTAGCCATCTTTGGAAATACTGGTTGGGTGGGTTTTTTTCTTTTTTCTTTTTCTTTTTTTTCCTCCCCTCTTTATTTCTGGTGCACGATGCAGGGTTAAAGAAGACTACTTCTTAGTTACTTTTGACAAACGACACCGGTTTTCTTAGACTACAGCTACAGACTGCAGCAATGTTGCAAAAGCAGTGTTGCAGTGGGTGACTGGGGAGTCTTTAGATACATATGAAGAGATCCCATTTATTCTGTATATTTCATGTGAATCATATGCAGACTGTGGGAAGAAAAATGAGGCTGAGGATAATCACACTAAGTGTGCTGGGAAGCAGGATTTGGCTGAACACCTCTGTTTTGTGATTAACTGAAGTAGCAATGAAAGCCATCAGAGAGTGTTCAGGCTGTTTAAGGCAGTAAGTTGTGTAGAAGCGAGAAGAGCTGTCGTCCTGATACCGCTCTGGTTATCTCACCCCTTCTTCTACGGTAGGGCAAGAAGATAATATCCTAGCTGTTGATACTTAAACATCCTTAACAAAGTGGGTTTGCTCTGGATTATTTGGCGGGAGGTGGAGCAGTCTGCTGAGGAGGGTTATTTAAAGACTGGGACGGAGCTGTAGGCAGATAAATTGATTTGCAAATGAATGGAGGACTTGAACATGGTAGTGGTGGTAGTTTTATTTTTTATCAGTTTGCATATTTAATATCCACTGGTGTACACGCAGGCATAAACCACTCTAATTGTTCAAATGGAGTCTGGGGAAAAGAGAAGAAAGCAGAGGCTTAGATATGGTCTCAGCTCGTAATGGATTGGCTTTGCTTTCTTTATTAAAAGCAAATATACATTCCCTTCTAATAGAGATGTGGAGCTGTATTACAGATCCTTGGCTAGCTTTGAATTATTTGTTTGATGTCATATTTATTATGTTTTTTTAATCACATGAAAAAGAAACTATTTAAAAATTAAATAGTGAAAAAGAAGGGCAAAAAGAGACAGATGTTCTTTGAAAGCAAATAACGAAAAGACAACATTTTGCCAGAGATTCAGTAGAAACTTTTGTGGATTTCTCTTAATAAAGGATGGGCAGTAATCAGTCCGATCCAGTAAACAATATAATTTCCAGTTAGTCCCAGATATCCATCCATGGTAAGTATAGCAGGGAATGATAAAAAAATAGATCCCGACTGATGAATAAATGCTGTTATAAAAGCATATTTCCATTGCTGTAGCCCTGTTTCTGAGCTCTGCATTATGAAGGAATGTATGCATTCAGAGGGGGATGCCTGCCCTGCTACCCAGTCATTGCAGAGGAGTTTGTATGGGAGGGAGGGAGGGAGTTTGGGGATGCAAAAAAAAGAAAAAGAACCTGATGGGGAAACTTCATCGTGTATTGCATATTGAAAGCACATCCTGTAGTTTTAATAGCAAATGATGGCATTACATTCCCCAGAATGACTACTGAATTATCACAATTACAAGGGGAAATCACGTTGACTTCTTGGTGACTCAGCTCCATATTTCCACCTGCCTCTGAAGACCCCACATGTTTTTCAACAGACTTACTTTTCATAATGATTAATTGCTAGTTAATGATGTGCTGTGTATTATCCAGAGATAAAAAGTGACTGCTTGGCTACTTAGTACCATGTTCAAGTTTTCCTGTGCACCCGCTCTAACGTGCCACTTTTCACTAAAAACCAAAAGGTGGTGTAAAGGGACGCCATCTGCGTGAAACCACGGGGCACAGTGTCTGCTGTAAACATCCTTACGGTAACCAAGCCGTGTAAGGGTCTGGGCTGCATATATCAGTGTAAAATGCTTTTTCCACTGCTGTGGGCAAATAAAAGATGAGGCCATTAAAAGAAAAGCAATTGGAGTTCCCTTCCCCCCGTTTGTTGAATTCTTCTGGTTTGTCCTCATAATATTTTCTGCATAATCAGTTTTACTGCTGCCTTTGGGTAGTCTGTTACTTTCCATTGATGCTTGGTTAGGTCTCTTGCACCATATTAAGGGGGAATGTAATGCTTGGAAATTAGCAACACGTGACTGTAAAATCATAAAAGTGATGAAAGACACTTTACAAATATTATATTTCGAGTGACTCATATTCCTTTAACCAAGCAGAGAACTTAAATGGCAATTTAAAAATATGTTTTCTAAATCTCCTCAATCGCATCCTGCCTAGAGATGCCATTAGCCCACTTGTTGAACTGGTTCTGGGAATTTAATGAGGGGAATACATTTATGTTGTATTTTATACTTTTATTTAATTCCACCTTGTCTGAAGCTTTTAAGTTCAATATCTGAACTTAAAATCATTCTTTAACTTCTGCCTTCCCAACCCCGTCCCCCAGTTTCTAAAAAAGTAATTGAAAGCAGTAAAGTGTTATGTAGGCACATAGCGTTAGAAATATTCATGAGGAGAAAACAACAACTTATTTAGGAGAAACCTTACTACATAGACATACTGAATATTTTGACATCCTCAAACCTGTGTAAAATAGGTATTGTGGGATGGAGCTTTTGTTTCTTCACCTGGTTTCACAAAGTTGGGTTATTTCTGTGGAGACTTGGGCCCTGAAATAGTTGCCATGAGACCCCGCTGCTGGGTTAGGAAACACTTCTGTGTCTGGAGTTGTGGTCAGCATGACCAGGACATGACCAGACGGAGACCTGAGACCTTGCTGTAACTTAAATAAGTATCTTTGTCACAGATAGTGGTAGAAAATGAAAACAGGACAAGGAGCTGAATAATAGGAGCTACACATGAAGTCAGATGGAAAGAGTAAATCTTTGTAGACATTTAATGGCATTATATACTACGCTTTTGGGAAATTTTATTTGAAATTTTTTTACAACAGTAAATATAGTCTGTGCTATATCCTATTTCTATTTCATGTGAGAGAAAAATTCCCCATCTATGGCACAACACTTTACTGCTACTGTTACTGCAGACTTTATAGATCAGAGATGTGTCAGCATGTTAGCTTTAGCTGTAATGCTTTTTTTGTGTGAAACCTTATGGGCCTTGCAGCCACTTTCTCATACTGACACTCATAAAACGTTCAAGTTCTCATATTTATTATTTAATTTGCTTCCTATATAAAGCAACAGAGCTCTTCGATACAAGAATGTGAAGCCAAAAATGACAGGCAGGCGTGAATGGGACTAATGAGTTTTAATAATGCACATATTAGAAACTGCTAAAGGAAGTTTAATTAAGAAAACCAAGTTAAGCATGAAATTAATTTTGGAACAAATACAAGTAAAGTCACAGATGTACAGAATGCTACATCACAGGAAATGGACTCTCAAGTTGATAGATCCCTACAATGCCGATGTTGCACTCGAAATGTAGTGTGCACTCTGCAGTTCTGGAAAGCATGGTAACACCATTCAAGAGCACTTTCGAAGTTGAGTTAGAGATGTCAGGTTTGTGATTAACAAATTGTATTTATACCTCTGTGGATTTTATGATGAGTTGGAATTTGATCTCAATTACCCTGATGGAATTGAGACCAGAATCTGATCAAGAAAGAAAAGCATTTACTCTTTTTGGTGCCACAAGGAAGTTTGGTGTTTTGTTTTGTTTTGTTTTTTTAAAATCATCTTATTGAAGAGCTAGTTATTGATCTAACTCTACAACAAGGGTTTTGTATGCTTTGGAACTGTTATTGTATGGTATCCAGATAGAAAAACAATTCATAGACAAATCTGAGTTCATTCAAGCATCTTTGTTTTCAGAGTTCTCTATCAAGAAATAGTAATAACTCTATTTTAGCTTTTTTAATCTTGAATTCCTAATGCCCCCAAAATAGGAAAATAAAAAAGTGGTATCTTTCTTATGAATCTGATATGAAAGCTTGCCTTAGATGATGAACTAGCATAAAAGATAGTATTATTGTTTATATTATAATTGTATCAAAGGTAGTGAAAAAAAAATCCGATTTACTTTTCTCATATGATTAACCCCAGTGAACCAAGGGTTAGCTACAAATATGTATCAGGTAACGAACTGTGGTACTAATTCTATAGCTTAATTTTTCACCTGCAGGACACAATAAAAGAACACGTAGTTTCAGGGGCCTCTGGGTGGGTTCTAGTATAGTCTGTTAGAGTGATCAGCTGGGAAGCATGTGAATGTTCTATAAGGTGTTAATCAAAGCAAGTTAAATCCACTTGACTTTATCATATACAATATGCAGATTTCAATACTGAAGATCTCCAATGAGAAACATCGGGGATATTTTTTTCTCCGCTATGACCTCTGGTTAACATGAGTTCAGTTGAATTTCTACAGTAGGTCAAAAAATATTCATGTCCTGAAGCACAGCGCTGCCATCAACGGAATAGCCATTTGATCATTTAGCTGAATGGTTACTGTACTCAAAAGTGAGTATAATGTGTGGTCCATTTAAGGGTTAACCGTAAGCTGCTAAAAGGAATAAAGGTTCACTTCAGTGCCCATTATATTCCAAGCCAGTGCATCTGTCATTTTTAATTTAAATCTGTATTACTTAGCTGTCTAAAACTTTACACATAAGTGACAGAGTTACCCATTCTTTCTGTTATGGGTAAAATCACCATTTCGTTACCTACTTACTGTGCAAAATGTCAGACAGCTACAGTCCACATTAAAAAGTTGTAGCCAACTTCTGGTAATATAAACAATTACTTCAGCTAAGAAGTAGAACTATTTTAAGAAAATGATTTATTGATATGAGTAAATGGAAGATAATAAGACTTAAGTGACCCTCTTCTTCTCACAGGTTTGATTTGTCTAATTTAAAAACAGCTTAATAGAAAATTATGATCAGAAGTCTTCCTATTTTGGTAAAGTAAGTTACAGAAATTATTTAAAAGGATCTTTTGATCATGGAGATACTAATTAATAATGAGTTAGTATTAGTGAATATTCCTGCTAATGAGGAAGAACAAAAATATAGTAAAGCTGAAAAATGCATGACAACTTAAACGTGTCTTATAACATCTACTCAGTTTAATTCAGCTTTTCACTAATTTGTGCTACCCTGCATTTGAATACTGTATTTAAGTATTGTATTTTTTTACTAAGTTGGTTGTAAGGTTTTGTGTACAAAACATAGTATTAAATAGAGGTAAATGTGAGAACGGCACTGAGGAATCAGCCTCTCGGATCTGGGAGCGATGTATTTACGCAGCTTGTAGCATCTGGAAATCCTTACCACTGGGTTGTTTGCGGACCCGTGTAGCGTAACGCTTGTAATCTCGTACTAACATGGGGTGGGACTGTGACCCCATCAAGAATAATGTCTTTCTCATACCTTTGCTGGCGGTCTCAGCGAAGGTGGTGCATCTCAGTAGGGTTGGGTTTGTAGCTGCTTTCTGAAGCCTCTAGGCCTGTAGCTGCTCTCAGGTTGAGGGGTGCTGGCACGTGGGAGCTAACCAAACCCCACCAGAGCCGTACCCTCCTTAGGTGTATGTATTCAGGATTGCAGCCTCCTCTATTATCATTTCATACACCTTTTTTTTTTTTACAATGCATATAGTTCATTTCTTGAACTAAATACATGTAAATCCTTTCCCTTCACCGAGTATTCATGGAAGTACCCAAGCACAGGGTCTATTTCAAAATCTTTACTACTCCATAGAGAGAAAATATGCCGTGTTTGACACAACGCTTCCCTTTACTACCTTGGAATGTGAAAGAAGAGACGGGAAATTCTGTGATGCATCTCTTGAGGATTTGTCTGATCACGTTTACATTTGGTGCGTCACACCGACCTAGTGTTCACCCTGGGTCAGACTCTTTCCTTTAATGGCTTCTGTTCCGCTGGCCACGTTCCTGTTTGGCATCGTAGCGTATTTTAGAACACGGATTTCTTTTCAGAGACATGAAACATCTTTGGGCTCTTAGTTCTAAGTAGAGACTGTTGTAAGTAAAAATGGATGCAAATGTAGTTGGTTCTGCAAAATAGCATTTGTGTTTTGAAATGAAGGGGCATTGTGTGGTGTTCAAAACTCTTACAATCGCTTTCTATGAATATTTGTGCAATTGGGATTTACTAGCAAAATAGAGGTGGAAAGACATTTTTAAGCATGAATATCAAATCGCAGAGTACATCTTCAGCTAAAAAGAAAACAGCCAGTGGTGTAAAGATATCATAACAATGCCTTTACAAGTGCCGAAGCTGGCATATGGCCAGAAGCCTTGGGTGCCACCAAAGGTTTTATTAATCCGTTGGAGCTATTGACAGGTGGTGCAGTTCAAGACATCCCTTAAGATTTGAAGCTCTGTGCATGAGTAACAAAGAGGAGTTTAGCTGCTGCAGTCTGTAGCAGATGTGACCTGTTGTGAGATGCAAAGATGCGCTGAAGTTATCTTGGATTGTTCGCTCCTCAGCATACTAAATGCCTCTAAAGTATTTCAGAATCCGAGCTATAAAGTAATTTAAATTCAGAAAGGAAGATAATAAAATAATAGATGATAGAAAAAACCTCTATACAGTATAGACTGTTCCAAAGACCATGAAAGACTTTATCAAATACCTTTTACAGTAGAATTCATTTGTGTTACCACAGGGAACAGTTGTGATCCTCACATCTAGATGATGATAAAATCTGAAAATGTTTCTCCTCCTCCTCAGATCCACAATATTTTGATGCTGAAGCTTGCCCCAAATTGATCATCATTACTTGTTATTCTCCTGCCCATTTCCCTGATCATTCCTGCTCCTGTTTATTGCTTCTCTTTCTTTCCACTGATTCCTGTTCAGTCAAGCCCAGATACCAAGTGAAAGTCCCGTGTAGATGACCTGCTGGAGGACTAAGGAAAATTTTGTCCAACATTGACTCTCAACAAGTCAGACAGCTTCAGGCCGGCTTCCCTGCTTGCCTTTCCACCTAGTACTGGAAATAAAATTTTGGCATAGAAGTCTCAAAAGATCTGAGTAATCTCAGTCTCTTTCTTTATTTGCATGAGTTTGTGTTTTTAATGTTGTAGCTTCAGGGCAGCCAGTGACAGGCTTGGATGTTTGACCTCTCAGTCTCAAAAATAAACCATTACTTAGCCATTTAAAAAGAAAGGCTTTTGAGGAAAAAAAGGCAAATCCAAAATTCAAGTTACAAATACAATGAAAATCTGTTGATTCCAATTCTGCAAGTGCTTCACAATTTACTGCCCTGTATAGCCTATAAATCTATTCACTGAAGCTAGCTACTACCCAAGAGTTAATTAATTAAGAATAGCCAAACACAGCATGGAGTTATTTTCTTACCTTTTTAGCCTCCTGTCCCTGTCTTAGAGTAAAACCTTGTCCATGGGAGGCAAGAACTTTCAATCACAGCAGAGCTGTTCAGCTGCCATGGCAAACCAGCTGATGGACAAGCTTAAAACTACAGTCCAGCTCTAGGATTTGCTTTGAATTTACATAAGTAATAAATTTAGTTCAGAATAAGCTAAAGGAAAAGTGAAGCCCCAGTCTTGCAATCTGAAATGTATCTCTGTTCTGATTAACTCATGTCATTTCTAACACTGTTAAAACTTAATATTTTAGGTATCAAAAGTGTATTAAAAAGTTGTCTTAGATCTGAAAACAGGTCTAGGACTTTTAGGGTGAAAGTGCTAAATGAGTTATTAGTAGCATCTTGGTAATTTTCCACGTTGAACCAATTCAGCAGCTTGAAATGAAGAAGGATGCTATCGTTTGGCGCAACTACGTTGAATTTGGTTTGTCCTCAGACCTTCCCCAGACCATGTAAACTAGCAAGAGAGCTCCTGAGATTAAGTTCCTGCTATTTACAAGTTTGAGTCTAAGGAAGAAGAGAGAGTACATTTTTCCACTCCTGACAGAAATAAAAAAAAAAAAAAGTGGATTTTAAGACCTAATGGAAAAGGTTTAAACTTGTGGAGGTTTTTGAATACCACTAAGGAACAAGCTTCCATCGTTACATGACCTACTGTACATCAATTCAGAAGAGCAAAGCTGTACTAGGTGCCTTCTGCTCTGGCACCTGTCTATGTACTCTGTCTTTACTATTTCTCACGTAATATCCTACTACCTTTAAAATTTGAAATGCACCAAAGCAACAGTCTTCCAAGAGGCAATTGTCTGCGTGCCATTCCGTGTAAGTTTATTAAACTAAATGCAAAGACGTACATTGAGTTTGGGGAATTATTTTCTGCAGCTAAATTGGTATGTTTCCAGCAAATGCTGAGAATTTGAAGCTGGAGAATGAAGGATATAAGCCTGTTTGTTAATGCAGTTTCACAGTGAAGGTGTTAGAATTAGCAGAGAAAGAAAGGGAGAGAGAAAATTGTGGAAAAGCTTCATCTATCTCCTTATTGCCTCCTGAGATAGATTGTTCAGAGCTAAAGGAACACTAGACGTGAACCAAATCTCCTGCTGTCCTATATAGCTTTTACAATCTCCTTTTTAATAACCCAAACTGCAGGGTAGTCTGACTATTAGACAAGCCGTTCTTTTGAATTCTCTCTACAATGTGTATAAACATGATAAAAAAAACAATTCTCATTAAAGCTGCCAATGCTGTTTCAAAAGCAGGTGGTTTAAAATGTTTCCTATACAAAGCCAAACACATTTCTTGTGCGTTACACACTGCTTAATAGGGAGTGTAAGATTACACTGCTATGTTGTGTATAACACTGCATTTTAAATAATAGGATATTGTAAGTCATGTTGGAAATATGTTTAACATGAATATGGAAGATATAATGATATGCACTGAGCAATTTTCGGAAGTGCTGGAACACAGCCTTGTGTGACAACCTCTGAGCTGAAGTAGTTGAAAATAGAATCTGGAATTTGAGATTATACAGTCTCTGATCCTAACTGATTATTTTTCTAGGATATTGTTCAGTCAGCATGCGGGTACGTGAAAGATAAGATTTCTACTGTCTTATGGGAATGTTTATTGTTTATGTTATGAGTTAAGGATGGTAGGGATTGAGTGCATTCATCATGCACTTTCATTTTTCACTAAAGTCAGTGGTTTATAAGGAATGCAGGATTGGTCTGAAGTAAAAATTGTGATATAAAGGTCCATCCCTAAACTGTCTGTTCATATCCTTTTCCAAATCAGTTTTGGAAAAAAAAAAAACGAAAAAAAACCAAACAAACCCAACAACCCACTGAGGTCCAGTTATGCTTCTGTGCAAATTCAGAGTTTGCCATTCACTTCAGTGGAAGCAGATTTGGGTCCTTCATTGATGTGAACATTTCACTCTGCAGGTGTTGTTCATCAGCTATCAGAAACTCATGGAATAAGTATGGTAATTCAGGTTACGAATAAGCACAGTAATTCACGTTATCCTTACAAATATATTCTAGTTGCCTCAATGTTTTAATCAGAAGTTGTATTTTAAAATGAACAAAAAAAGTTTGTATGTATTATAATCTGCTTTTAAGAAAATAAAATGTATTTGAGTCTTCAGTATGCCTGTCTATCTTAATTTCAGTATCTCCTGCTTTAAGGAATAATTACTTTCGTTTTGATAAATCAACTTGTGCAAACAAGGTGAAAATTGATTATGAGCTGATTAAGATAAATAAAATATTAACATAAACAACTGTGTAATGTAGCCTGGCAGCAAATTGCTTATTCTTAAAAAGGTGAATTCTAAAAATGTATTTTCTGTGAGTCCTGTTTCTTCTGGAAAATCTCTGTAAATTCAACAGGTGACATTATAGATAATCCAGTAATCAGTGTTTCACCCACCATTTCATGGACCCATAAACTACTGCAATTTTACTTACATGACTCCAGCAACTATTAATGTATGTAAATAACTTGTGAAACATCTAGTTATCACTCTGCTCATATTAGCTCTTTCATACTAATGATTTATTTTCATTTTCTCCAGGATATAGACCTGCGGCTAACTGGATTTGATTTATAAGAGGGGATTCTGCAGTAAATGGCTGCTCTCTTCATATTGCTGCTATGGAAAACAGAATTGTCAATAGGATGTAGTCTGATAAATAGTGCTGAGTGAAGATGCAGCTTCAATAAGTGTGAAATCAATGGAAGATACTTACCGCATGAAAAGCCTTTTGAGATTTTTCTGACAGGCACCCATTTAGGAAACTTGATCTGTTTCCTTCGGTTGCCCTGTTTTTACACCAGTGGATACAAATCAGATTGCTTCATTGTAGTTACACAACTAATGTGGGACCATGGCCTTTCCAAGATCCATGTGGCTGAACTGTGTATGGAGAGCAATGATAGTCCGCCTGTTACACATGGGATTGAATGCCACTTTTGCTTTTTGTATACTTGGATTTTTGCTTCACGCTGCAGCTGTGTCCTCCCAAAAATTGGATGATACCAACCCAGTGGTGACCACCAACTTTGGCAAGATAAGAGGGATTAAGAAGGAACTTAATAATGAAATTTTGGGGCCCGTTATTCAGTTTCTTGGGGTTCCGTATGCTGCCCCTCCAACAGGGGAGCGCCGCTTTCAACCTCCTGAGCCTCCGTCTCCCTGGGCAGATATCAAAAATACCACTCAGTTTGCTCCAGTGTGCCCCCAGAACATTATAGAAGGCAGGTTGCCTGAAGTCATGCTTCCCGTGTGGTTTACTAATAACTTGGATGTAGTTTCCACCTATGTACAAGATCAGAATGAAGACTGCCTCTATTTAAATATCTATGTCCCAACCGAGGATGGTGAGTTAATAGCAGGCGAAACAGGGAGATCTTTTTATTTTCCTGTTCTACGTTCTAACAATATTAATTCACGTGTACTGGTAGCATGCATGGCTTTCTTTGTTTGCATGCCAGCATATTATACGTATGCATGCTGCTTTTCTGTGTATGCATCTGTCCTTGTTTTTTAGGTTGGTTTTTCTTTTTTTTTTTTTTTTTTTTTTTTTTTTTTTGAGNCTTTTCTCCCCACAGCACGTGTATTTTTAGGTCAAAGTTGGTACCTAATTCTCATTGCCACCCACTGACTTCTGGGAAGATGCATCAACATCTTATCCATTGCATGT
Organism: Balaeniceps rex; assembly: GCA_013401315.1. Classification (NCBI taxonomy): domain Eukaryota; kingdom Metazoa; phylum Chordata; class Aves; order Pelecaniformes; family Balaenicipitidae; genus Balaeniceps; species Balaeniceps rex. Next base: position 78,397 of record VYZW01063607.1, read on the forward strand.
GCAGGCACAACGAGTTGAGAATCTTCCGCACCTAATAAAGCAGGTCATATTTAAGTTAGATAGTGGTGTTGCATGCTCCTACTGTCTGTGATGGAGCTCCATGTTATTTTCTAGTCTTCTATTCATTTTTCAGTCAAAAGAATATCCAAGGAATGTGCCAGAAAACCCGGCAAGAAAATTTGTAGAAAAGGAGGTATGTATAAAGTGGACAAAAAAAAAAATGGGGGAAAGATCGAAACCTTGCAAAGGAAGAACAAATAATACAGCTGAAAGAGGCTGGTTTGCTGATGCTATGAAGTGAACTGTTAGGGACTGTCTTGTCCTAATGAAGCCAGAAAGGTATTTAAAGAGAGGACCGTGTAAAGCAGATGAGAAGATAACATTTGTAAAGCCTGAACTGAGTTGCACCTGATCATCTCTCTTGTGCTATCTCACGATGACCTTATTGGCAGCTTCTCTCTCTTGGCCTCGTGGTTTAGAGGAGTGCCTGTCACTCGTACGTAGATACGGTCTGTTGTGTACGCATGCATAGGCGGTAGCTCGTATGCCTGGGGGCCGGTACTACTGCCACTGAAGTTGCTGGCACGGCTGCACAGCTCCATATTCCAGGGTATAGCGTAATGGCTATGATATATTATAGCAGAGCAGAGCTGAAAATCTGCATTGACTTCCTACGTGATACACCCTATTTTCTTAGAACGGCGTTAACTTTACTGAAACACAGATGTGAAACACTTTTTTTCGTTTACACGTTTCTAAAAGTGAGCGTTGGTTTCCTTTATTATGTGATTACAGCTCTCTTTGTAAAGCTGAAAATCTCTTAACAGGGGTGTAGGGAAATGTTAAAATATTGTGACATGGTACTTTGGAAACTAGGCTGCTTTTGGAAGCTTTGGAAACTTGGTTTCTACCCTTTTCGTGTTAGATGGTATGGGAGAATTTACAGATTTCGTTGTGAACCTTTGCAAATTCCCAGAGCAATTGATATGCGATACAGAAGGTACATTTTGGTACAGATTTAAAGTAGGTATTTGGTACTAAAGTACTAATTTTGTACTACTTTACACATTTGTTTTACATCAAATTATTTTTCTCTATTGTTTTCTTTAAAATAATGTGTTATTTAATAGCTGGACTAAATGTGAATCCAGAATACTTTTTAGGGTAAACGAAGAGTAGTGTGGACATACACGGTTGCCTATCAGCTGTAATCCATTTTTTTTATATCAGTTGCTATATGTCCCTGTTATTCCAGAACAAATACATGTTAGGAAAGTGTCATAGCAGGAAATTGTTTAGAGTTGGGCAAAGTTCAACTCTGTAAACTCTGTATTAGGTTTTTAAGGCGATATCTAGGCGTCTAAATGAAGGTGGCCTTATTTTCCAAGGTTTTTGCTCTTACAGCTCCTACTGACTGTTATAGCTAGTTGTTAATTATTAATTGTTAATTGTAGTTGATCATTGTATGCTTTTTTAGATGTCTAAATCCAGTTTCAGTGACTTAAGGCAATTTGTTTTTAAAACTTAGGGCTTTGAGGCAAATTCTAATGTTTTCTATTAAGGAATTTTTGCTCAGTGCTGTAAAAATACAATTGTTTAAGCTGGATTCCCAAAGTTGGAAACAAAGATAATCAGGATACTGTGAGCAACGTCACTTCTTCACACATCATTCAAGTTAGAATAACTGCTGTCATTTATATGCATTCAATTAATGTGCAGCGCTGCAGCAGTTATTACGCAGTTCATCAAGCGTGTGTAATTAGCTGAGCAACTTTCACTTCCTATCACCCAGACGCTGATTCACAAAGTCATAAATAAAGATGCAGATCTCCATCATTGTTCTCAGAAAGCATCTTCTCCTATGAGAGAATATTAAAAAAAAAATCAGAAAACCAGCAAGAATAAAGGGAGGGAGAGCCCAGTAGATGAGAAAGTCATGTTTATTGTCCTGTGAGCCTGAAGGAGAATAAAGAGAGTTATTTGAAATTCAGTAGGTACCTTTCCAGTCAAATTCATTGCACACACAGCACAATAAAAAGCAGCAGAAGCCTACCTTTTCCTGTTGGCAAGTGCAGAGAACTCCTGAATACCTTCAGCCCAGGCAGTTGGCATAGCTGTAGTAATCTCTGTTCCCCGCGTAACTCACGCTCTACTCACCTGTGCATAACCTAAGATTATCCTTGGCTTGGATTGCCCCCATACCTAGTAGTAAAAGGAATCGTGTTGTAGACCAAAGTTGCAATAGAGTCACAGCATCTCAGCAGCAAAAGCAGCTTGGAAATAGCACTGGGTTTGTATGAGAAAGAAGAAAGGTCTGGTATTCTCTCTTTTGCTGGATTTTTTAGGTTGCAGCCATTTCATTACATTTAGTGATGAAAATTACTGAAAGAGAAAATACGAAAATAAGAGGCAGACTTTTACACTGTCTTTTTAATTAATAAAGGATATATAAATTTGAAGTGACTGACCCGACAGCCGTATGCTATCGTATCTATTGTTTGATTCTATCTTACTACATGAAATAGGTTGAATTAGATAAGTAATTTGGTATCTCTACTTAATTGTCAGCTGACGGACATGAGAAAATTCAAAAGTTTGAAGAACAGGGAGTAATCTGATGAAGACAGATGCAGAAATGAAAGGAATTCTATCCATGAGTCATGCTAGAGATTGTAAGGAGCATTGTAACCATTACCACCTCTTGGTGGGATTTGGATATGCGCACTGCAGAGACACCAAAATGATGGGCTGGAGCTGGGTGAAAAGGAATGAGACAATACAGCGTGCTTTTTGCTAAATATGGATGCCTATATTTCAGTATACTTCGTCTTCCATTTACTGATTCAATAGAGAAAGAAAGATCATCTGTTTTTGTGTCTTTTCCTTCAGGTACGTGGAGGTCAGAGGTTACTAATTCCGTTATGGGTTTGCATACAAGCAGAAACCTCTGTTTGCTAGAGCTGGTTTTAGAAAATCTGTGCAAAAGCATCTAATTAATTTTGTGGTGTTGTTTTAGAGGCTAGACTCCGTAATTCTAAATTTTAATAGAACCTAGGTTATGTTGTAGGTAGCGCCATTTTGCTGATGATGCAAATTCTATTGTTGATTATGTGGTGTTTCCCGAATTTCCTGACAAACTTTTACATCATTTCTAGGGAATACCTGAATAGTTTTGAACTCTGTTTGGTATTTCAGATCCCTATTTTACTTTATAGTCAAAGCACAAATATTTAACTTGTGATCCAGAACGACAGGGTAACTTAATACCTCTTAGGAGGACTGTACATCCTGCTTTAGCTGCATGCCTGTGGTTTTTTAATACTCTATATTAATGTATTTGCATTGCAACAGTTTGTACCATGAATTTCCTCCTTTAATGACAACTGCATAAGAAAATTTGAAAATGATCGCTAACATGACCACTAAAAGAAGCCCCAGATATTGTGTGTTCTGCACTTGGGATGGTAGTATGCTCTTTCTTATGAAGCTGTACTAAAGCCTTCATATTGCCTGAAGATATCTGAATGCGAAAATGTGGAGGTGTAGTTTTTGTAGAGAATATGATATGTACTCAAAGTCATGGAACCAGGCACATGCAGTTGTGGATACATTAGTATTTGTAGGAGAATTGGGAGTAGAATAAGGAAAGAGATCACTTGATCCTTACTTTCATGTTTAGGAATCATCAGTGGCTAAGACACCGCCCAACATCAGTGACTTCTTCACGTGTGGATTCTGTTTCTTGTTCTAGTCGGTGCAGCGAATAAATGTTAAATGCAAAGAATCATGATCTGAACTACCTCTTTTGAGAGTGTAGGATTAGACAGTTCTATTAATATTTATGCCTCCTAATGGGCTACTTGATTTTCAGAGCAAAGCTCCCAACACCATACTTTCTGGGTTATGGCTGTGGTTACTGTGGATGCATAGGAACATATATACATACGTACAAATACATTCTTGGAAACGAAACACAAATCACAGTGCTATAATCTCACCCTGCTTTGATCATTCATTGTTTTCAATAGAGACTATGTTACATCAATTGTGATTCGTAAATGGCACTGAGAACTTTAAGGCTTTTAAGCTTAGCAACATGAAATATTTTTTACAAACCTAAGCAGAAATGAAAAGAGCCCAGTTTAGCCTGTTACCCTGTGTTTCTGTTGGATGTTTGTTCCAATACTCCGTTTAACTATCCTAGAACTATCTTACCATCTTTTTATCTTTTACTTATCATCAAATTTTGGAAAAGAGGAATTAATGCAACATGTGCGGTTCCTATGGACTTCGTTAAATGAACTTCTTTCTGGGTACCTGTTTCAGCTCTGAAGTCAACCAGAAAAGGACAAGCTGAGACCTGTTAAAATGTGTATTTTCACTGGCAAAATTTGTCAACCAATTATCAAATTCTTTTTTTCTAAATATGGAATGTAGAAAATAATATCAAAGTAATGGACTTGTAGATGGTATATTGTCAAAAATGGTAGAAATATTCTTTCTCTATGGCCATTAAATAAAAAGTCTGAAATCTAAGGTGTGAGCCTCCGTCCCTGTAGACTGAGCTATGTCAAAACACGTTGCATTGCCAGTAGGCTAAGAACATGCATTTGCAGACCATTATCAGGGCTCATGGTGCCTTGAGAGTGAGTGTCAAAGCCCACAGAGCTACCTTAGTGCATACTTTGCTGTATATCAACCATTACAAAGGGTGTATATCCTCATTAGGCCACTTGAAAAATTCATAATGAATTATTTGCCTGTAGTATGTTGGTGTCAGTAGTTGCCTGCACACATTTGAATTTTTGTCCCCATTCACCCTTGCTGGCTCCTGGCTGAAGGGCCCTCATCCTCATTCTGGCCTCATGAGGTCAAAATTCATCCCTGCAGTATCAGCAGGCACAAATTTAGTCCATAATCCCGTACCCCAGTGCTGCGCACTAAGACACCAAGATTGTTCTATTTTTCTATTCCTTTTTGAAGCACTGTATTCCTGTTTTTCATTCCTCAGATACCACCGCAGCATTTCCTATTATACTAGTAATACATGGAAGAAGATAATGAAGCAAACATTGTCTTGTACCGACCTTTTCATCCTTTCACAATCTAAAGCTGTTAGTGTCAGTTAGCAGCATTTTTCAAAGATGTGCAGTAGGTTTATGTCATATTTGAAATAAAATAAAATGCTTAAACTCTGATGTACTTTCTACGGTCCTCTCTCTGGGTGAGCCAATGCTTGACAATAGAGGACTTTGCAGCCTGCATTTTAAGACTCCAGTCATCTTAAATGCCATCAACACTGGTCAAAGTCCTCTGTAAATGTCTGGTTGTTCAGGCTCTGAGCTCTTGCTGACCACACAGTCGTCGTGCTGTCATTGCTTTGTTCATGTACCTTGGCAGCGCTTATAGCTCTAACAGGTCTTAAATTCTGATCTAATTCCATTCCTTGTCCATTATTTTACTGCTTGCTTTTCATTTTCTACATCCTCCCACACGCAGGCTCTAAAATAGTTCTGATACCCTGATAATACTAAGTCAGATAAAACTGGTTTGTGCTTCTTCCCCTGGCCTTTCTCGGGTTGCACCAGTTGTACTCGGTGAACAACTGTGAGACGGTTTTCCTTTCAATCTGCTAGTTTCTAATTTATCATTTAAAGCCAGAATGGACAAATATTATAAAAAATAGCTACATAAGTATATTTGTACATTTTCAGGAGGAACATTTGAGTAACTAATATGACTTTTGGGTAACTATTATTTTCTGCTTGCTTTTTTGTCATTTTCCCCCTGCATTTTATTATTATTCCTTTGCTTTTCTCTGTGTTCATGCTCTTCATTTCTTTGTTTCTTTATAATACACACGGATACAAATATTTTTAGTATTCTTTGCATAGTTTTTGAAGCTTGAAACATGATGCTTACATGTGTCAAACCATTCTTAAGGATCATCTTAATTATAATGTTAATAATCTGCTTATATTGCTCCAGTACAATTTCAGGGTTTTTTTTTTTCAAATTCTTTTCACTTATAATTCTTTAGCCCTCTTCATTTTTACTTACTTTATGTTGTCAAATTTACATGTCTTCTCTACTTTGTCTTCTCTACTTTGATATGTATAGTATTAGTAATTACACTCTGCATTCAGAACCCAACTGCTTTAATGAGCTTAACATAAATGAGATTTGGTTTTGGGATATCAAACCATTTCCTTCTGTTTTAGTATTAATACCTCTTATTTTAGGTTCTTATGCTTGTAATAATGAAGATTTATCCTAAAAAGAAGCAGCACTGAACAATACAAGGCTAAGGGAAGTGGGACAAAGCTGACTTTAAGCTATGTTTGCACCTATATTCTAACGCATTGCTGGGACCAGAGTGGTCCCTGGCCAGAATCAGAGCCACCTCAGGGCTGCTCTAAGTGACTGCAGAAATTGCAAGACACATGGAAACGGCACAGTGCAGGTGCTGCAGCTGATTTTCCCTTCCAGAGTTTTGCCAAAGTGTTTTGAAACATTTCAGAAGCAACAGTAAATCATGTTGCTAATTCCTCTGCTGTGGGAATTCTTTTAAAATCCCCTTATGCTATCAGAGCAGTAATCAGAATCTGCCCTGGTGGAGTTTTCCGTATGCTTTTTATTGAGGGTGCCTTTTGCCTTTCCTACTCATACTAATAGTACAGTAAATGCATAGTAAGTTTAGTCTTAGGAATGTGTCTGAGGAGAAAGAAAATTACCTGGCTGAGGAATTTCTGGTTCTTCAGCTGGTAAAGCTCTGGAAGCAGTTCCTTTATTGAGATACCATTGCCTTGTAAAGGTCTGTCCGCCAAGGGGCATGGAGGGAGAATAAATCTTCTGCAGGGTTTCTGTGTCAGCAGGGGTAGAGCCAGCAGATTCGACCAAAAAGACACATTTTGGGAGGAGATCATAGCTGGTACGACTGGAAAGCTTTAGCAGCAGCTGTGCTGGAGTGCTGTGCCCTGAAGGAAGGCTCGCAGTCCCTCAGCAGCTGTCAGGGACTCCTCCGCACATGGACCTTCTCCTCAGCATTTTATGGTGGTCCAGGATCTGTCCCTTTATGTTGCAGAGGAATCAGAGTACAGTTTGTGTGCTGTTGTGGGCGCTATTCGCATCTTCCTTCTCTCAACGGTAATTTACAATTCAATGTCTTGTGAGATACCGAGCTGTCGTAGGATTATTGGGTTTGAGCGACATTAATGTCGGTGGTTTTGGGTCAGGCCCTGCGGAGGTGAAGTACTGAGGTCTCTCGATATGATTAAATATCTGTTTAAATAATTTTTTTATCCTTATATTACTTTATATGTGTGGAAATTCATATATATAGTGTATATGTATAGAGAGATAATCTACTAAGGCAAAATCTATAGGAGAGAGACAGCCATTTATTATTTGTATTTGTTTTCTGGAAAGCTTCCATTTGTTAAATTTCACCGTTTTTGTAAAGGCCTTCTTTAATCATTAGCTGAAAATCAGGTATTTATGCAATTACCATAATTATATCTATACATCTAGTGTAGTTGCAATTATTTCATTAAAAATTGTAATTGTTATACAATTATAGGGGATAATGACGTCCTTGTAACATGTTGCAGAAGCCCTAATTAAATGGTGGCATAAATGAATTGGAAGTGATTTTGAAGTTTTGAATATTGTTTTATCAGAAATATCAGAAGTGATTCATCCACATTATGAACTGGCAGTAAAACCCCTCCAAAGTTATTTTGAGAAAAGATTTCACAGAGCTCATGGAAAAGGATTTGTCTCTATTGCCTTTCTGTCTTTACTTTCTGTTCTCTGTATTCTTACACCTAAAAACTGTCTGCAGATTTTTAATGGAAGGATGCATTGCATAAGAAGAAGATTGCACAGCTTGCTGACTCTTTCTAGAAGGCTCACCCCAGAGCAAATAGGATCTATGTGCAAGCACAGTCTGTACTTAGACATTCTTCTTCTATACAGAGGGAAAAACCTATCCAACAGTTGGTTCAAGATGATGGAAAAGCTCCACTAAGTTTTTATTACGTGCTGAGTTTCGATGATCTGCTTGTATATTGGAATGTCCAAATAGTGCGACTCCAGGTATCGGGGAAAGAGAGACAAAATTCCTCCTGTAGCACTAGTCCATGTGATGCTCCAAGCACAGGAGGTGGACAAAGCAGCGTGGATACAGAGGAACCCTATGGAGCATCTCCCTTTCTCTCCTCCGGAGTGGGTGGGGAATGACAGGCAAGGATAACATATGCCAGAATCTACCAAAACCTCAGGATCACAGATTTCTCATCCTCTTTCATGTCAACTTTCTGTCGTGTACAGATGATCTCTCTTCCTTCCCTTCAGTTAATTTAAAAAGTCATTGAAAATGGCAGTAAGGCATATATAATTTTTAGGCTTATTTTATCTTTCTGCTTTTTTAAATCTAATATAGTGTGTTCTTAAGTGATGGGCGTATAACAGTGTACCTATGGCACGACTGGCAACCATGCTGCCACCCTTACCATGACATCCGCCTCGCTTTTGCTTCTAAAGACAGCACCCCGCTGTTGGGCTGAGGCTCCGGGCAGACTGGAGATATGTACAAACCAGCTGGAGGGGCCTCCCATCTCTTGCACCCGGCTGCTTACCTCCCACCTACCAGCTGGGGCTCCTCCTCCAGTCTTTGCTCCCAGTTTTGTTAGGGGAATGACTCATGCACATTTTCCCCAGTTACTTCAGATGCATTCAGGCAGGTTAGACAAACCTTCTGTTCAATTCACGTAATTCACATCACCTCATTTTTGCTCAAGCCTGATTGAGGAGGGTTTGCAGGATCTACTCTAATGTAGAATTTTAATGTCCCCACAAAAGGATGGAGACAAAGCTCCAAGAGACAGGAGATCCTGGAGGTAGCAGTAACGTCTTCTGCACCCCGAGCTGCAGAAAGACCATCTAGGCATGCCCTGGAGAAGAGCTCCCTGGTTCTACCATCTTGTGTGTCAAGGTTCCTTGCTGAGGCAGCCAACACAAGAACTGATTTGCTCATAGGGTTGTGGTGCTTTTCTAAGCACTCGCTGCCCTTTAACCAGAGGCTGAGCTCCGCTGTTGTTGTCAAGCTCCATTCCAGTGACCTGGCAGGGATTTTTTTAGTTTCTGCCAACAGTACTCTCTGCTTTTCAGTCTTTAATGTATTAGTGTTAAGGTAGTGAACCGGCATACAGAACATAACCATTCACCAGCTGGATCTGGCTGAACCAATGAGAATTTAGTCTCTGAGAATCCTCGTTCCCAAAGCAATAGTTTTAACGAGGTGGGCCCAGCGGTAAGGGAATATGAAACATGCATTTATCTAGGTATATGTGTATACATATACAGTCATAAACAGATTTGAAAGCTCAAAGGAAAGCTAGTACAATTTGCCTTACTTGATTGCAAAATTGATATTGATTCATACGTGTTTGTATTTATTTTAAAGTGCCAAAAAGAATTTGGAGATTTTTTCTTAAATCTGAACTTAGTTGCTGAAGGACAGATCTAAGACAGTTACGTGAGCCAAACGGATATTAAGGAAGATTTCGCACATTTACCTACTCCAAGACTGCTTTTGTTAGTGATAGTGCCCCATGATCTGCATAGCACTTTGGATCCATGAAATATTACTGTATACAGCAGTTGTAGAGGCAGATTTATTTTGTGAAATTTCACAAAAAATCATCAGGCTGTAAACCTAGATTTTAAAAATCTTAGTCCTTTCCCTGTTTCTCTATGATGCTAAACTCAGACGAAGTACCCCGCCGTTTGAATCGATTAACCGCTGCGCTATGTGGAACAGGAAAGAGAATTAAGTTTGTTTTCTACACTTTTCAGTCATTAACTGTGTTGTTTGTTAATGACAAATGGATCACTTATGCCAGAAACAATACATTTTGGAACAAAAAATAATTGCTATATTTAAGTGCTGAAGCACCTGCCGTCTCTTTTATATGAAGTCTCCATAGATGAAATCTCACATAAAGGAAGAAACAAAAGATGCGTCCATTGGCTTTTCTTTAAAGTGCCATGAAACCCTTGATTAACTGGCAATTCTTGCAGTGTTGCAGTTGCAATTCTTTAAGGTTTTACCTGCCCAAAAGCACATTTTGATACCGGATCATGGGAAATGGGTGCTTGAGTTTTATAGAGACACGGGTGATTGCTGAAGAGGTCGCAGTAAAATTCCCTCCCCATCCTGAATCTGGGCCTGTTAGCAGAAATCCCTCGCATCCCCTTCTGCGTGCATGACGTTCTGTGTCGTTCGCATGTGAAAGAGAACATTGCCCCTTGAACTGTGAAACAGTCATGTGTTTTTGACGGGCTGATTTTGTTTCTGTTCCTGACATCTTTGAAAGATGGCTGCCAAAATGTGGTTAGGCGTGAGAGGGACGTTGGCTCGCAGAGGTGAGCTGGGAGACAGAAGATGAGCTGAAAGAAGCAGGAAGGGGATTTGACAGCAAAGACGGCTCCTGACACACACGTTGCAGCAGGTGTACACTGGCAGGCAGTGTGCAAACCAAGCATAGAAATAGGATTAAAAGGCTCTTTCCCTTTAGGCAAAATAAGACCAAGAAGGCGGCAGTGCACAATTCCACCCGGCAGTTTTAAGTGGCAGAAACTATTTTTCTCTCCGGAGTTTGCTAACATATATTAGTTGCTGTTTTTCTGCCCAGAGCTTTGACATACTCAACTACAAGCTAGTTTGGCTGAGTATCAGCACAACAAACATGCAGCAGTCAAACGAGAGAGGAAGAAACGAACGATTTACCAGAAATGCTCCATATCCCCTTCCACGCTTGACATTTGCACTGTGCAAGTGGTCTGGCTGTCACCCCTTGTCCCGTACTTGGGCATGTGTTAGAGGACGTGCCACAAAATAGGTTTGACCTAAGGTAGAGCAAAAGCTACCCTTAATATTGCTCGATTAAAAATAGATAAACTCAGCAATAAGTCAGGTTGTTTGAATTATGAATATTCTTCTAAATGCTGTCACTTCCTTAAAGAAATACAGTGGTTTCCTGTGAATTTTAAGTGACTTTGGATTGAATTTCTGTGTGAGTGATTATCTGGCTCAGTGAATACTGTTGTTATTATTAGCAATTTTGGCTGTTAACCTCTTCACCGCTGAAATCTCTAAGTGCTGCATGATGTCGTCTCGGCACTCAGGAACTAGAAAGGTTAAGAAGCCATTGAAGCACATTCAGGAAATGTCATAATTTTCAGGCTGATGAAGTGCCAGCCTGGAAGAGAACAAAGAAACAATAATAATAATAATTACATTTACTTTATGCTTGCAAAGACGACAGTTTGAAGGAGAGCCGGCCATAGACAGTAGCTCATTTTTGGTTCTGCCCCCGTTAGTTATGTCACATTCCTCCTCCAATTCTGTAACCCCAGAAATGTGCTGTTTAAATGGACCTTGGTCGCAGAGGGATGATTTGACACAAAGCCAAATGTCCCTTTCCAGTCATTCTGGACCTTGCTGGCCTTTTCCCGTTCCCTCCCTCTTCCCCTGGCTAAGCAGCATCTGGCCCTCTCCCTCTGGTGAACTTATGTGACTCTATTTCAAATATAGATTTAGTTATTAAATCTGGAGATAAAGTATGGATCTGTTCCACTAATCAGATACTACAGTGATTAGAGCCATAGAAGTACTTGGAGAGATCAATTAGATTAGATTATCAAATCATTATAAGCAAACTCTTAAAGACAAAGCAATAGAAAGTAATCTTGTGTCACTGTGTTTCTTTAGAGGGTATTTATACTCTCTCATTGTTTGTTTGCCTCTTTTATTTGCACGCGTTAAGACCGCAGTGGCACTGAGCCTCACGTTCAGAACTGGGCTGGAGGACAGAATAAACCAATTTCTACAGTAAAACTCTCTCTGTGATGCTGGTCATAGGCTAAAACGCATTATTGCTTGTACTCTAGGTGAAAAAAAAATACGGGCACGTGGAAATCTTACTTTATAAAGCAATTGGGCAGTTTCTTGGGGAAACTCATTTCAGATCTCTGGGGTTACGCAGGAAGCCTTCTGTTCTCTCGCCAGCCTTTTATTATCTCTCTTATCTCATTCTGTATTTATTATTTTGACTGTGGAATCTTATTTTGACTACTTATATTGCATAAGCCCGGTGTTATGAAGTAACGCTAGCTAATTCAGATAAAGGTTTGCGATTCATTCTTTAGTAGGTTTTTTCCCAGGGTTCCTGTGAAAATGGTTTTCCATTGTATAATAGCCATTTGTGTCGCTCCTAAGCCTTGAAGTTGTGTGTTCCGCAGCCTGCAGTGTCATTTTCTTAACATGTGTGTATATATCTATACAAAAAAAAGCTTTTCTTTATTGATATATATTTCAGTAAGTACTCCAGCTAATGCTAATATACTGTTTTCATGAGAGAATTGGCAGAATAGTATACATCAAAGGCAACAATTAGCGTATTTTCATTTGACTTGTTCAGCCTATTAGGTTGTTAAATTTTGCATAGAAAATCATTAGCATGTTTAATTTGGGAAGGAAGCTCTTGGAAGAGGAGTTGTGGATGTAAATCAATCAGTGAGGAGGCTCTCATACAGTATTACAACAGCAGCTAGAGCTCTGAAATATCACGAAATATTTTCCCGTGTTATTAACTGTAAATGCAAAGAGGTGAGAAAACTGCAGGATTATCACTGGTTTAGGAGTTAACAAAGAAGCTTCTGATGGCTTTGTCTAATATTAAAATCTAGAGCCAGATTGTATCGTATTATTTTCTTACAGAACACTGGCACAGAAGTACAGGTTTGTGGTTGCTACTCTTTATTAAACGAAGGTGAAGGACATCCGAACCAGACCTGACATAACATAGTTCATGGTGTGTTTTTTTTTTTCTTTCCCCAAAACTAGTTCAAGAACTGTTGCATTGCAACTGTTGTGCATGTTGTTTGCTATTTCAGAATTAGCTGAAGTTCAAAAAGTGACAGAAAAAACTGCGAAGTACCTTTTTCCCCCATCTTTAATGGGAGCATGTGACCTGACATTCTGGCAATTTAGAAACAGTTATCTGGTATTAAATAAATTCAAAAAGGGTTGGGTTTTGACCAATTAAAGTCAAAGAGGAAAGGTCAGAAATCAACACCAAAATAGAACAAATATTAAGTAAAGATTCCATCATACAGCAGCTAATCAGGGCTTTTGTGTGCCCTGCTGTGCCAATATCTATTCAGAAGCTAGTCATTATGTCTCTGTTCTAAAAAAGAACTAATTTTGAAGACTTCACTGCACTAAAATCAAGTAATTTACTGCCCTTTTTTGCTGTGTTTTTATGATGTTTTGCCTGATTAAACATTCAGTGCTAGACATAATGGCTTCTGGTTTTGTCCCTGCACTTTTCAGGTTCAAATTTCTTTGAGCGCAGTTACTATTCTTTGGTGCCAAAGTACTTGATTGCCTTGATAAACTAGGATATTTAGCGGCAAAACTGACATAAGCATCAGGATCGTATTACTGATTATTTTGAAGGCACAAAAATCTATAAAGCCCTTTCCTTTGTGCTCCAGTGGAAAGCACCTGTACCCGTTTGCACTGGGTGGGTAAATTCTTGGCCACATAAAAGTCAAACATGAAATTCAAGTCAAGTTTTACAAGACCAGGCCCAAATTTCCATATATAAAAGATGAACAAACATGAACTTAGAGGTAGATACAGGGGATTTGAAAGTTTTATAGATTTTGAAAATTGTGCCTGAGGCACATAAGTGTCTTTTCCCTTTCTTTGTCCTTTTTTTCTCTATTCTTATTTTCTCAAAGTAATTTTTTACCTATCTCATATCACAGCCTCTCCTGTAATGACAAATCTCTCTTACCTTATTCTGCACCTTTTCTGTGTTTCCTGATCTCATTGTCATTATTCTGTCTGATTTGTCTTTATTTCATGCTTCCACCTCCATTTTTTAATTTTAGAAACACTTGCTATATCTTTAGGGCTACAAAATCATGAGCTATTCATTTGCCACTATATCCTTTAGTTTTTTGCTTTATACTGAAGATGGAGAAACTAGGACGGAAGAGTGGACTTTTGCAAAGTTACACACAGAGAGGGAAAGAGACTGCATGCCATTGTGGAGCTGAAATTAAAACATCCCATTCTTTTTATCGCATGTTTATTTTTTTGGGCCAGGCTGTTTATGATGCTTCTGGGCTGCTTTTATGGTTCATGTAGCTGAAGCAATGCTTCTTGTCTTTAATTCCTGCACAACTTAATCCTGATCTTTCCTAAGTGCAAGTATTTGTCAGCCAGTTACCCCCCATAGGGGTGAGAATCACGTCTTGTCTTAGCCCATGAAATATTTTCTGCCTCCCACTTGTCTTGCTGCCTTACAGCCTCCAAATAGGGAAAAAGAAAGAGTTGCTGCAGCTTTTATTAATTATTTACGTGCTGTTATCAAACATTCCTAGAGTGCTGTAAATTTACAGGCTTTAGTACAAACTTGGAGAAAACAAGTTCCCTGCTCTAGAGAATTTACAGTGAAGAAAAGACAACAGAGGCGAAGATATAAAGCCAGTGGATGTAGTAAAGTAGTGCAGAATACAGGAGTTTTGATAAGAAGGGATTGCCGTAATACATGGTGTGAAGGAGAGCAAGAGTGCTTTGATGCGTGCACAGAGTGCCTGAAGAGGAGAAGGAGGCAGCGGTAAAAGCCAGTAACAAATAACATACAGGGATTACAAGGAAAGCAAAAGAATTGACCTGATTTGTGTGTTTACCACTCTGCGTCTTAGTGGTGCTCTTTCAGCTCCTGAATATAATCATTTAACTCAATGGGTGGCAGAGGCAAGTGCATGTTTCAAACGGAGACCGACACGATCGAACGGGTCTCTCCCTCCACCATGGCTGGTTCATGGGTGCGCCAATTAGCGACCGCTTCGCCAAGTCATATGAAACGATGGGAAATGGCCCCTTCAGAGGAATTAACGACATGTTCAGCCCCTCGCGCAGGGCTTTCTTTGGGCCAGTGAGGGTAGCCGCCGTATTTCTGTCTTTCCCAGAGGCAGCAGTGTGATGGCAAAGTGCTGCATCAGATGCGCACTGAAGCTGGTTTTCGAACTCGGTCCCTAACCTCATGTAGAACCATTATAATTTTGTCCTTTTTTTCCTAATACGATTTTATTTTTAGATGCACGAAAGGATGAGCACAAAGAGTAAAAGTGTTTATAAACAACACAGAGTAACCAGAGGGGAATAGGCTAGACTTCGCTTACAGAAATCCACAGATGTTGACATTATTTCACAGTGACTTTGTTATGGCATTAAGCATTGTGTGGCTGTGTACATTGTACGGTACCGTGCAACTGTCCCATGTGGTACAACTGCTGCTGTGGAGATCACTTGAAAGAATGGAATATTAAATGGCATCATCTACAATAGAGTAATCAGCCATAGCATAAAAAAAATGCATGTTAAGACAATACAAATTGTTGCCTAGAAAAAACACTGTGTCTGGGTGCGATACTGTCTCGCCTTGTTCTCCTCTTGCTCTAAATCACTTCTGACCACGTTACTTGGGCATCACTTCTTTTCTGATCAAATGCTGCTCATGGTACTGCAGAGCTGCAGAGTACATTCAGAGACTCAATCTGCACGTGTTTAAGGCCCTCACTTAGAATCGTAGAATCATAGAATGCTTTGGGTTGGAAGGGACCTTTAGAGGTCATCTAGTCCAACCCCCCTGCAGTGAGCAGGGACATCTTTAACCAGATCAGGTTGTTCACAGCCCCGTCCAACCTGACCTTCAATGTTTCCAGGGATGGGGCCTCCACCACCTCTTTGGGCAACCTGTTCCAGTGCTTCACCACCCTCACTGTAAAAAATTTCTTCCTTCTATCTCGCCTAAATCTCCCCTCCTTTAGTTTAAAACCCTGACCCCTTGTCCTGTCACCACAGGCCTTGCTAAAAAGCCTGTCCCCATCTTTCCTCTAGGCCCCCTTTAAGCACTGCAAGGCCGCACTAAGGTCTCCCCGCAGCCTTCTCTTCTCCAGGCTGAACAGCCCCAACTCTCTCAGCCTGTCCTCGTAGCAGAGGGGCTCCAGCCCTCGGAGCATTTTTGTGGCCTCCTCAGGACCCGCTCCAACAGCTCCATGTCCTTCTTGTGCTGAGGGCTCCAGAGCTGGACGCAGGGCTCCAGGTGGGGTCTCCCCAGAGCAGAGCAGAGGGGCAGAATCCCCTCCCTCGACCTGCTGGCCATGCTGCTTTTGATGCAGCCCAGGATATGGTTGGCCTTCTGGGCTGCAAGCACACACTGCTGGCTCATGTCCAGCTTTTCATCCACCAGCACCCCCAAGTCTGCAGGGCTGCTCTCAATCCCCTCATCTCCCAGCCTGTATTGATATCGGGGGTTGCCCCGACCCAAGTGCAGGACCTTAAGCGTGCTCCTAAGGAGAGCAGATGTGGAACATGGAGTTTATGCAGGGGCAGTCCAAGGTAGTTTAAAGACTTGCCTGGTGGCAGCATTGCCGTTTACTGTTATAGGAGCAGGATTTGTCCCATAGTTTGTTGAAACTGGATGGGTGAATCCTAGGGACCGTAAAGCCCCTGGATGTTGCTTTGGCAGTTTAAAGTGGTTGTAAAATGTCTGTAAGTCTGGTTATAGTGTTATTATAAAATAGGCATAGCTGTAGTCACTGTATGAATTCTGAGCAAGACGAGTATTTGTATGGTCATGTGATTTCACCCTGACCTCAGAAGACATTGCTGTTGGCCTTCTCTACTTGCAGTTGCATTTATTTGCTTATTTACTTTCTTTTCACTAACTTTAAGAGGGAATATTTTAAGATACAGGAGGGGAGTGTATGCGTCTAAGTCTGTGGACAAAAAGATCAGCCAAAAGCTATGCAGGGGAATGAATCCATAATCAGCAACCTTGTACTTGCCTGTTATAACAAAACAGCATTAAAGAGCAGAAGACCTGACTGTAACATAAGTTGAAAGTTACTTCCCTGCCAGAGCAGCAATCCTCTTGAGGCTGTCACCTATTGCAGCTTGAGCGATCGCTAATTGCTTTTATGAAAGCACCAGCTTCAATTATATTTTTCGTGTGTCACCTGTACAGCTTTATACGTGCACGTATTTAGAAAGGCATTCGTGCAACGCTGAAAAAATTAGGAAACAATCCGACAAAAATTAGATTCACATTTGAACCGTAGCATTAAACACGCTGAAGCCCCAGAACAAACTGTGTTGTACCTATCATGCTTTCAGTTCAGAAAGGGGGGAAAAAGGCAGTGGTTCGCTAGCTGTGACCGCTGCCCACACCTCCATCTGATCTTCTGGGTTTGCACCTGGCAGCGACGAAATGCCGTCCCACAGAGCAAGCGCTTATTATTTGTTAGCTGCTTTTGGTGCGAGACTTCGCAGATCCAGCAACACGCCCGAAACGCTGACTGTTCAAGCAGATGTTAAGTGCTCAGCGGTTTTATAGGAGGAGCTGATGTCCCTGATAACTGATTTCACCGCAAGTAGAGAGGCCCTTAGCAACACATCTGGGGTTGACCTTGAGCTTTGCAAAAATTCAGATTTGGATCCAGACTGTCTGGCTTGAGCCAATGCCTCCTTCAAAGAAGAGATAATTAAAATGACTTTTATGTCATTCTTGGAGTCATCGTGTCATTTGTTCTGGCAGCAGATGCGACAAAATTATTGTACTTATTTTAAGTTTTCTATGTTATCTTAATGGCCCAGAAAAAATTTAAAGGAGGTTTAGATTGCGTGGAATACAGTGACAACTACATTAATGCCGGTGTTTCTGTGAGCGTGGCTTTTCAATATCCATACTCATTTTATGGTCTGTGGTAGGCAGGGTTGAACTGCTTTATTGTTTTGCTCTCTTTTAGTGAATCAGAGTAATTCCTCTCAGTAATAAAACAGAGACCTGAATTAGCAAAAATCTGATCCCTAATTGACCTTATCTTGCTGCCAGTCTGATGTAATCCCGATTCTGATGTGATCTTGCCCTCCTTTCTTGTGAATAGTGAAAGAATACTCACTCTCATTGACTGAAAAACTTAGTTTTCTTAAAAAAAAAAGGTAAAAAAAAAAGCGAATATCTTTCAGGCATTTTCCACTTTTGTTCTATTGGTTTCCACAGTTAAAATTGCATGCAATTTTTAAATTGAATATGTTGCAGATACGACTCTGCATTCTTGGATACATCTGTGTCTTTGTGCATATGGCAGTGCCTATAGGGGTAAAATTCTGCCCCAAGTGCAGTATAGCAGCGAAAAACTCCGGTACCTAACAGTTGCGGGAGGCAGATGTAGATTTTCTTTCTCTCCCTTTTTTTCTTTTTAAGCAGGAACAAAGAAACCGTGTTATATATTTTTAATGAAATGGTATTCAGATTAAACAATTATAAGCCAGGCTTGTAGTAACCTACTGATTACTTTGTGCTTGGGAATTACCCTTGTAGTAGCTGAAACCATTGGTAAGACGGTGATAGAGAAGATACGTGTTGTATTTTAAAGAACCATTACTAGATGAAATTAAGATGAATTTTTAGGTTTTGTAAATCAAAGTAATACAAATATAAAAGCTAAGAGTACATTTTATGGATTTGCAATCCTATTAATATTTATTAAACTACAATTCTTTAGATTTCTGTATGTCAGAGACTCTGTCATGCAATAACACGGATTGTCTGAGACGAAAATTAACTTGGACCCAACCGAAATCAAAGGGAACCAATTTCTTCATTTTCATTCCTCAGACTGACAGAAATGCGTAAAGTAGGAAAGTCGCAAAAACATAATAATTAGATTTGAAAAGTCCTTGCTACTTTTATACATCATGGATAGTTTTAGGAGTAAAGATGTGCAAAGTTTTAAAAAAAAAAAAAGAGAGAAAAACCCTATTTAATCCTGTATTACTATAAAAATTTCATAGCAATGCAACATTGAGGATTACTATCCAGCCTTCAGAACTGTTTCTGCCGTGTTGTATCAGTCTTCTTGCCCACATCCTCTGTACTGTTCTGCACCATAGTTTATGGTACACCAGATTTTTCAGGGAAAGCAAAAAATGCTCGCTTCTGTGTAGCAATTGCGGGGAAGGCACAATTTCCCCACCAGCTGTAGTGGTGTTTCACTGCCGGTGGGGCAAGCAGGCATTTTGTATCAACACAAATGCATTCTGTATTTATTTATTTAGATTTATATGCTAGTATACATGTGTCTTTTAGTGGTTTTATTATGGTAATTGGAGATATGTAGGCTGAAGCGCCTAATATAAATCTTAAAAAGTAATTATACATATGTTTTGGAAAAAAGAGGAAAAATGGACAATGATTTTCTTCATGTGTAAAAGCCATTGGAAGGTTTGGAAATTTAATCTTCTTAAATTTATTTTTGCTTATCTTGGGCAGAGGGGAATATTTGATTTAGCTAATCCCAGAGCTTTGCTCTTAAGGGGTCAGGGAAAAATACCTCGGTTATCTGCATTGGGGTCCTACCTCTGAGTAAGAGAATAGGACTTTATGTGCTAGAATAATTTTTCTTCTTAGTATTCTCCCTTTCAGAAGTTAAACTCAACTCTCTGACTGCCTTTGAGTTGATAAAATTTCTCATTTTCCTGGCTTCTGTGGGTTTTTCCTGGCCCACATTTCTAATGTGAAAAACAAGAGGAGCTTGTGTATTTTGAAACTGTTTTGAAAACCAAAGCAAACTTTTCTCATATGTAACAGAGGAAAAAAGGTCACACCCTATTTGTTTCTTTTTTTCCCCTTTGCAGGTCATTTTTAAACTGACCCTGCCTCTTTGTATTTCTTTTTAGAGTGAAACTTCTGGTCATAAATCACCGTGAACGTTATGGCAGAAATACTGCAAAAAAAAAAAGTTGTCATTTAAAGTGGAAAATCTGACTGAAGCCTAAGTGTAGGTAGCAGCAAACTGTAATGTAAAGTTAAAGACTAGAGCGGAAGGCAGCCTCCTTCTTTGAGCAAGAACCATAAATATTTACACTTCCAAACCAATTAATAATGCATGATACACAACAGTCATGGAACATACCGTGTCGATGCTGTACAGCTGTATTTTTATTTTTAATTTTTTAAAAAAGCAACACACTTAATCCCAGGGTGCTTTGTGAAGTCATTTTCACCCATGGCAGATTCACTAACACCACGTCCCGCCATGGGTGGGCCATGGGTGCCAACCGGTGCCGTGTAGCATCCGTGGCTCCTGTTTGCCTTCCAGGCATGGCATACGGCTTCTCCCCAGATTTATTACAGGTACTGGCGGTAGGTATTCCTACAGAGATAGAGTTGCTTTACCCATTTGCTTGTTTTTCTTAGTTTTTCTTAATTTAAATTTGAGCAATTAAAATCGCCTATGCTGGTATCAGCTTCAGGCTGAATTTTGTGGGAAAAGCTCAGTGAAGACCTCGCAGCTCTTTGCCAAGAGAAGGTAGAAACGCACTATTTTGTCTCGCAAAGAAAGTTGTTGCAGCTGTTTGATGGAGGACCTGTGTTCCCCCTTGCTCCGAAGCAGGCATGGGGTAGATGTGAGTGTGTAATTATAGACTGCAGACTCTTTCATAAGGCATTTGCATAAGAAGCCAAATTAGATTAGTTTAACATAATTCTGGTGTTTCCTAACCTCCCAGTCTTTGACTCAGCAACCTTAATGTTATTTTAATACAGTTTCTTGAGATTAATACAGACAAAGAGTCCCCATAGGTCCTATAAATCTGATAATCACATGGAAAATCTAACAGGAGACATTTCTGCAGAAGAACAGGAAAATGCATGTTCATGTGGAAATGAGGAAATGTTCCTTCATGGTGGCTTTCAGAAAAACTCCTGTAAACTACCACAAAAAGAGGGTGAAATCTTCATCCCTTTGAAATCAAAGGGATTTACTTGAGAGTTTATGTGATTAGCGCAGAAGAGAGATCTGCTGCAGTAGAGAAAGAAGGATTTTTTTTTTTAAGAAGCCTTTAAAGTGACACAGTGCACTATTAAATTCTGTAGATTTCTATAGTAATATTCTGTAGGATCCTATCATGTTTCTCACAGCAGAAAATTCACTTTTTAAGCATGCTTATTTGCATTATGCATAATCCAAAGATAAAATCCAGACTGTTTCTTTCAAAAAAATTATAATTTTCCTATGTTACTTGTTGCCTGAATAGCGCTGCGTGTTCACTTAAATTCTGGGGTGATGTACTGGAGGAGAGGTAGTTACATTTCCTTACAGATTATTTTAATTTTGGATTAAGAAAGCCACAATAAGAATTATCTACTTGATCTTCCACAATTAAGCATTAGTCTGGTTTAAAGCTTTAAAGTCTCAGACAGTACAGCCGTGCAAGTTCTAATTAGCATCGCAGCTAATGCATATATTGGTGTTCATGTGAAATAAACATGCCAAAGAGCATAATACATGTATTATTTTAATGCTTGTGGGGGTTTATTGTGATGTTAATTATAAATCAGGATGAAAATAGAGTTATGTAGATGTTGTTCTTATTATGAAAGCAAAATACACTAACAAATTGATTTTTTCCTTTGTTAGAAGAATAGGAAGTCGGAAATGACTTGCTGCCCTCACCTTGCCCCCCATTTGAGATTACAGAAAAAAAGACCTTGAGCTACTTTAATTTGCCTCCTTTTTTCCTAAATTTTTGACTTCGCCTTTTCGAGGCGTTTTCAGCAATCGCAAAGCTTAGAAATACATTAGCTGAAATTTTCACGTAGCCTTTGGCTTCAAAAGGCTTAAGGAATGACATGAAATGTGGTGAGGTTTGTGATCTACAAACACGCACATGTAAGCATGAGCGTGACAGTGATAATCTGTCACTGCAGGGGTACAGCCCACACTTTTCCTGGACCCATGATGGTTTCATCCAGCTTTTTGGGAAGATACAGGAGGAAAGGTGCATACACTTTTACCTGGGGGATTTTTAGATGGATCGTTGTATTTTCATGAGTCTGTGGCCCGGAGTGGGGACCCCCCCATTATGGGGAGGCGGCGGGCGTCTCCTCAGCGTGTCTGCCCGAGTCCCTGCGTGGGCAAGTTTATCGCAGTGAATACTTCTCTCTCACCTCAGCCAGAGAAATAGTTGCTCATATTGCAGGTTACGTTAGACAGGCATTCCCCTTTGGCTGTAAAATCTCCATCCTTTCCTCCTCTCGCTCCCTTTCTTCCCTTCCCCCCAGCAAAAAGCACATCCTACGGCAGCAGCACCAGCAGCGCGATTTCAAGTACGGAGCTGTACAAGGGAGAAAGGAGGTTAAAAGCCCTTAAAACACAAGGCATGCTTTGGCTTAATAGGAGGTAGGTGGCAATCTCCACAGGGATGGAGCATGGTTTTTTGAAGCATTTGTTTCCCAAATACCTTTTTACGATTTTTCCAGCGCAGACATGCAGTAAGTGAATGTAACTGGAATATACGCTGTGGTGTAATGTGCGCCTTTTGTAAATGTGGCGGTGATGAGTTTGACGAAAGAGGAGATGACAACCAAAACAAAGACAAAAAGTGCTATAAGGACTATGTAGAAATTAAAAGCAGGTGCCATTTAGGGTATTGCTGTAGAGCCTGCTGATACTGTTTACCTCCCTGCTGAGGTAGAAATCTTTCTCTGCTAAAAGCCTTCGCAGGAGCTCTGAGGGTATCCCTGTGCAGCGGTGTATTACAGGACACACATTTGAGAGGAAAAGTGTTAAAGCCACCTCTTAGTTTATTGAATTATTACTGCCCTGAGAAAAAAAATATACTTTAGGAAAAACCCAGCTGTTAAATGTAGCGCTTTTGGTCCGAGCGTGTTTACTTCAGCGTGGCATTTAAAATGTATTTATCCCAAAACCAAACAGCAAAAGCTACAGCACTGGATGTAAGAAACAGATTTGCAGATCTGGGTTAATTCTCCTGCAAGAGCTGGCTTTGAGGGCGCTTTCTTCAGCATGGAGAGGGCAGCCGTGGCCGCCGCTGTGAGCGGTTAGACCGGGGGGTCCCCGTGGTGGGACCCACTCCCTCTGCGTGGCTGTGGCCGGTGTCACTGTGGGGAGGCCAAGCTCGCTGGGGCTGGTGGAGCACTGCAGGAGCACTGGGCATGGGCTAAATTACAGGTTAGAGGTGGCCGAGTACCTTGTTTCCATCTCTTCTCTACCTCCTCCTCTCCCTCTCCATCCCTCCCTCCCTCTCCCTCTCCCTCCCTCCCTCCTTCTCCTCCTCCCTCTCCTTCTATATATTATTGATGCTGAGGCAGGATCATAGAGCCTTGAGCATCCCGTAGCAGTTCGTGGAGCACTATGGCAATTTATTTTTCTTTTATTACAGAAAAAAAGGACTCCTATTTCCCTACACTCAGTCTGTCTGTACGCAGCTTCTGTTCCTCGGGATACAAAGGTAGAAAATGGAGTGTGTTCCTATAAAAAGTAGGTAGAAATTTTAACCATTGTCTAGAAGCCCTCACAATATTGTGACTGCCGTGGCAGGTGAATAATGAGCCACTATGCCGGGCTTCCAGCTAAATGGGGCTTTGTCCTGTCTGCGCGGCAAAGACATCCAGAAGAATGCTGAGCAGTTTTCCAGTATACAATGAATCACTCAGTGAGGCCAAATTACACTCTCTGAACACTCGTCCCAGATATTACAGCTGTTGAAGGAAGCTGCTTATGAAACAAGGGTAGGCTCAGTCGCTTCGTGACCTTACAGTTCCTGCGCTGTAGGAAATAGTTGGGGTAACTCTCTGCAGGAATAGCGTTACTTTTAAACCCACAAAGCTCTGCCAACGGAATTAGTGGAGTATTAGAAAGATATTGCTTTGGGACCTGACCTCGGAGGATGTGCGCTGAAAGCAGCGTGGTAGCCATTTGGGTAGATGGCACAAACTTCACGAGAGAGAGGGGTATTTAATTCAGAAGCTTGGCAAACCAAAGGAAAGGAATACCAGCAAACGGGAGATTTGTCTCTCCCCAGCCGATCGCAGTTGTAACGTACTTGGTGAAATGGACTTTTCCTTGCACGCTCAGCTTCTGCTACAGAGGGAGCTGTATCAGTATTTACGTATACAAGTGGGAATTTGAGAAGTGTTGCAAAGCAAAACAGATAATTTAAATGGTACGGACCTAAAAATAATCTCCTCGCTAGGTTTACTATGTGGAAGAGTTCTAGGTGTTGTTGCTGTGACCCCCACAGCGTGCTGAAATACTGTAATCTAGCTATTATCCCTGCTTTCACTTCTCCCATGATCAGTCGCATAAGCCGTGTTTTATATTGCCCTGTCTAAGCTCTCGGCACGGTCCGTGAGCAGCGACAGCCGCTCTTATGCATTAGCGCAATGGGAATATATTATTTACAAATTATACTTGCCTTCAATTTCCATCCATTTTTTCCCTTGAAAATTTCATGTGTTTCAAAAGTAGGTACAGTCATAGGTAAGACCATATTCCA
Organism: Balaeniceps rex; assembly: GCA_013401315.1. Lineage (NCBI taxonomy): Eukaryota > Metazoa > Chordata > Aves > Pelecaniformes > Balaenicipitidae > Balaeniceps > Balaeniceps rex. The sequence continues at coordinate 102,845 of VYZW01063607.1, forward strand.
GCAAGATTTGGAAAAAAGGTTTAATTTGAACACTTATCTACCGCTGCATCATTTTCTTTACTTCATGGATAATCAGTTTCTTGGTGTTGATAATACACATTATTAAATTCACTTTCATTTTAATGAATTTCTGTTCAGAAGAGATTGTGTCCCAGTGATTCACAGTATTTATATAACTGAGCAAGTCAGAAAACAGGAGACTGTACTGTCAAGGGAGTTCTGAGTGTCCACAGCCTTTTTCATGAAGAAATGTTTACCTGTAAAGCAATGTGAATATATTATTCCTACACAGACACTTTGGGAGAAAAAACAAAATTAATGGTATAAACATATGATCACTTGTTAGGTCTGTGCTAATCACATATGAGCAGTTTCTGATAATTAGAAATTATTGTGTGTCAGTAGCCGAGTGAGGTCTTGCACTTTCTTTCTGCCCTTGGGATTTAAACGTAGTGTACCCAGCAATCATTTCCCTTGTCCATGCTTTGGTTATCATCTGTCACAGAACAGTTTAGGGTTTTTTTTTTTCTTTTACTTAAGATACAAATTTTCTGTGATCCTGAGGCCAGGTTGTGATAAATCACATACACATTCGCAAACAAAACAAAGATCAAGATGGTATTAGCTGGGAAAAATATATACGCATACACAAACTGTTGTATGTGACTTTAGCACGTAAATCTGTGCCTACTTAATGGCCTATTACCTTGTGTGCTATACAACATGAAAATTGCACGAGTGTTCATTAGGGAAACAGAAGGGATGCTCGGGGTACCTACTGTCACCTGCTGGAGATTTGGGCTGCTCTGCCTACCCCCATCTGCTCTCCAGAAGGACATAGATCTCCCTGATGTCCTGTGTCCTCTACCAGTCTCTGCAAATGTCCTGGATATCCTGCAGTGTCTAACAAGGTGCAAGATGTTCCCATTTCAGCAGCTGATCCATCGCAGGATCCCTGTGTTTCTTGAGCTGTGGGACCCGGCACTGAACCTTTCATTTGTTCTGCCCTCAAAGCAGTGACATAGAGAAAGCAGCGATATGAAACTGGGAGAATTTTTTCTTCCATATCTCGGTTCCCTCCTGTGCGGCAATCAGGATCCTTCGGAGACATTTCAGGTTGACTCGGCTGCTCTTTTAGCACTGTATTGGAATAGCTTCATTACAGTCAATGGAACTATTCCATTGAGTAACTTATTCAGCGGGGTGAGAAAGAAGCTCATAATATGGCCATAATAAAAGGCCCAATTTTGTCTTCTTTAAATGCACAAAATTCCCATTGACTTCAGTCTAAAAGGAAACAGGGATATCAGGCCCAAGGCTGTCGGTCTAAATATAATTCTACCTGACACGTCTGACCTTTATTTTTAGAACAATTTCACTTTTAAAGGAAAGTACAGAAATACAGAAGCATTTATCTGTTTATATAGGGGCAAAGTGAAATCACTTCTGTTCTTCTGTCTGGGTGCTGGAGCATTAAAATGTGCCTGCCAAACCCTACGTGTAGCTTGGCCTTCAAGCCAGACAGCAAACCTTAAATGAACAGAAGACAAAACAAAAGCCTTATTTGCAGTATAGCAGAATGTCGGGGACTGGAATTACGTTTAAGGATATTTAAGGCTTAAGTTATATTTAAAAAGATTCAGATAGGACAGAGTTAAATGTTGGCCCAAAATGAATAAGGTCATCCGTAATTTTTTTTATATTGCAGAAGGTACGGCATGTACTGTTACATGTATTTGCAATGTCCAAGAATCGGTACTGGAAAGACTCCAAGTTTCATTTTGCCTAGACTAAAGCAACAGTTTACAGCTGCTGTTGTGTGATTTTTTTTTTTCTTCCCCCCGCATTTAGCTGAATACAACGATAAAATATATCTGCAGAGAATATTCCCCTAACAAGAATTGCAATGTAAAAATAAAACACCAGATGGCACCCGGGAGCATTCCTGAGAGTGATACAATTTGAGCCTGCAGTGAAAATGGTGCTGGAATTGGTTTAAAAAAAATAAAGCAACGATCTCCTTTTCTTGCTAACGGTGAGCGCGTTTAGACCCATATCTCTTATTTTACTTGTTTCTTGCAATCCTTGAAGTCTTCTGGAAGAGTCCTGGATGCTTTTCAAAACAATTGTACTCAGTATTATAAAAAGCCCATATATGTCTGATCTCATAACCATATAAAAATCAATAAACTTCTGTTAAAAACGCCAAGATACAAAGTGAAAGAGTGCAGGCACAGCCCCAGTAACTTCCTTGGCACTACACAGATCATTTCTTTTGAAAACAACTTGCGTCAGGATTGGGATTGGACACTTCCATTCAATGACATTTGGATCGTCTCTGTCTGCTACTACTGGGGACGTGATTAATGGATCAGTCATGTCATGAAAGTAATTCTATAAGGATATCTTTGTATTTTCAAAATCTAATACCTTTCCGTCTTGATTGTGTAGCTGCTTCATAGCTACTGTATGGGCTAAGCCTGCCATCCCTCCGCAGTGCACTGAAACAAGCTAAACTCCATAAAGGAAAAACGCAGTGTAAAACATGTGATGTGCTCTTTAAAAAAATTGATTTTTAATTAAAAGCCCTTGTAAAAAGTAAACTATGAAACAGAATCATCACTGTATAATTTATAAATGCATTATTTCCACAATCATAATGCAATTTTTATATGCCTTGCACTTTATATCATGTTTATCACATTTATCTCATTTAGCATAGTGGTATATTTTACTGGAATAACCAAACTCATTTGTTTGACAGACAGGAAGAGAGAGGAGAGGAGGAAACTTTTAAATTCATTCAGGATCTTGAATTACAGATATGAACTGTAATAGCTGAATGTGTTTTGGTACACATTTGAGAAGAAATCAAACCCACAATAATACACCCGATGCCAGTTCAGATCCTGCTCTTGCACAGATTCTGAGTGTTGACAGAAAACAGGACCTGGCTCCAAACTCCTACCCCCACACCCCAGCTTGATCTATTTCTCAAACTAAAAATATCTATAATTCAAAAGACATCACTGATAAGAGATAATATACAAAAATCATATGCTGGTATATATGAATGAACATCTTTTCATAAAATTCAAAACAGTAGGCTGTATAGCAGCTAAAAATGTCCTCTGTGATCAGCATCTTTTCATTACAACCAGTTTTCCAAGACCTATATACTATAACATCCACCGTATGAGGACTATTTTTCTTTTTCCAGAGAAGAAAGCTGGTAATATGTGTCATCTTTGATTTTTGGCAGTTCATGAGGAGTACCGTTGTATCCCAAAAAGCATAACCTATGACTCCTAGGTGAAGGGGAGAGCCATGTGGAGCTGGACCAGAATGATGCTCCCTTCCTAAAAATGTAAGGGCTGAATTCTTCTGGGATCACTTTGGAGTCATTTAAGATGCATCTGAATGCATCTGAGACAACGTTTCGCCTGTGGAACATTGTATTGTTGCCAGGTGAACAGTAATACACGCGGACCAGAGCTATGGTTCAAATAAGGACGCTCAGTCGATAAGTGGGCCTCTGAGTTGAGCTTAAATCTGAGTACCATTCCCGTTTCCCAGTGCTTTTGATCCACTTTATGACTTTTGGAAGGTCATTTTTAATCTCTGTTTCTCCTACCTCTTTGCAAGTTCAAACACTTTGTAAAATCTGCTGGGGAAATGTGATGTTTGTGCAGTGTTGAGTCTATCTTAGCGTGGCATAATAATTATACTGCCAACATTTTAGCTAACAATACGTGCTGAACGCTACCCCACTGTGAGTGATTCTAGTTTTCATTGTTGTCTTATTAAATCAGCCTGTAGTTTGTACCAGAGCTAACACACAACCCAGTTTACCTTCAAGATAATAAAAAGCTTCTTAGATTCTTCAGAAGAATGTATCAGATCCATAGAATAACCTATCGTTATTCTGATAATGGGAAAACAATCACTTGACCTAGGAGAACTTCAGGGAGAAAGAATAATATAGATGCTATATAGGAGCTCTGAGTTAATTGGGTTAGAATCCATTTTTTATAACTAATTTAGTAGTTGCCAATAGTATTGGACTGAGCTTCTTGCTTTCCCTATGAACCTGCATGCAAAAAAGCAGTGAGAGCTTCCTCACGCAGCCTCACTCTATCCCTGACTACGTTCACCTCCAAGGATTTTTTCCGTTATCATGTCTTTACCTTTTTATTAAAATACCCACAGCATTGCTTTTTTTATGGTGGCGGTTGTGATGGAGACGTCTATCAAACAAAGCAGCTTCAGGCCATATTCCTGTTTTGCACAAAGCATCGGATAGCTCCAGTGGTATCTACTTCAAATCACTGCAGATGTCATTGCAAATTCTTGATCCACCCATTTGCCTAATGACTGTATTGCTTAAGCGAACTTGGATAGAAAATAGTTTGCTTTTACTCAAAATAACGCCGAAGTAATTAGATGTTCTAAATTGCCTGAATGCTGCAAGTACCATTAGGCTCTTCTGGCACTTGAAAGCAGAGCAATGGGAAAGCTACTTTAGAAAATCACATATGAAATGTGTTCAGAAGTTATTTTTGAAAGGTATTGCAAAAAAGCATACTTTTTGTATGTTGAAATAATAAGTAGTTTAGCAAATCCTTTGCAAACTTGTCAAAATGTCATATCCAGGTACTGGATTGGAAAATTAGTAACTGCTGAAGTGTGTGAGTGTTTAAAGGTGTCGCTGTGTGTGGCAGACTGGCGGATTTTAGCTTCTGGCTTTAAGGAGAGATGTTAATCATTATGGCTGATATTTAAAATGTCAGAAGACCTTAGCATGAGGATAAAGGATTTAATATGAGACTCTGCTGTGTCATGTTTCCTCACAGAAAAGAAGGAAGATCGGCACCTGTTCCTTTTATCTTTTTTTTTTTTTTTTTAATTCAGTGGCACTGTAATAGCTGAAGTGGCATCCCAATAGCACGTGAACTAGCAGAGTGTGGAGCTGTGAGGTGGAGAAATGGATTGCTTGGCCGTTCCTTGAGCTTTGGTACAGTTCCCTTCTCTTATATTCCTCTTGTGGCTCCTGTACTCTGTCGTAGCGGTACCTGGGACCATTGCACCCAACGGCATTGGCAGGGAAGCATGGCTGGAATAAGGGAACCTTATTTTATCACTTCCATCCTCACCTGCTTTCCTTTTCTTTGGCTTTGGATGAGGCTCTAAAAAAATAAGGGAAATTTTCTTTCACAGCAAGTTTCTTGGTGAGGATTTTGCCTACCTCTGCTTAATGCTTTCTAAGACAATACTAGGTAAGCAAAGCTGCAGAATTATTTTACTTCCACAGCCAGTGCTTTCAAACTACATAGTGAGAGTGGTCTTAGTGGCTGGAAGAATCTAAAAAGGTGTAAAGAAGAAAAACCATCTACGATTCTTTTGGTTTGTTTTTTCTTATTTCCTTTTAGTAAAAGGCTGCAAAATGTGCTCAGGTAGCTGAAGCTTTAAATTATTTGACTTTAAGCATATAGTTTCTACTCTGCCAGGTTCATTCTGCTCATCTTGGTAAAATTAAGCAAGTCTTATGTGAATTTCTTTGCTTTGTTGTTCACTTGGACAACCTGCTGCACTGGGACGCCTGAAGGATGGTGTTTGTTAAACACATCACAGACACAAAATGATCCGTAACTACTAAATAACAAGACTGTAATACCCTGTTCAGAAGCACTTAGGCATTTTGTCTAAACATAATTGTTATGTTGGTTTAGCTATTTCAGTTAGAGCTGTGGTTTTTTCCTACCAAATTTGATCAATGCTATGAACCTCGCCATCACCAGATAAAGTTATACAAAGTCATATAAATTTTTCATTTTTAAAGACGACAGAGTTCAGAGAAAGTGTTTTGTATATGAATAGCATTTTATATGCTAGGAAATATACGAAAAGACAAGATTTTTTGCTTTTGGCAAGGTAACGTAGAGACTTTGTGGTTGGTGTTCCAGCTTTAAAAAGAGAATGGAAGAAGACTGATGGCTTGATGAATATTAATTGACACCTTTCCACAATTTTGCTGCGAAACGAGCTATTTCCTAAAACCAGTAATGAACTTCAGGGCTGTTATCTTGGTACCATCATAAAGAACATTTGAGTCTCAATCTTTTATCAATATATCATAGAATCATAGAATGCTTTGGGTTGGAAGGGACCTTTAGAGGCCATCCAGTCCAACTCCCCTGCAGTGAGCAGGGACATCTTTAACCAGATCAGGTTGCTCACAGCCCCGTCCAACCTGACCTGGAATGTTTCCAGGGATGGGGCCTCCACCACCTCTTTGGGCAACCCCTTCCAGTGCTTCACCACCCTCACTGTAAAAAATTTCTTCCTTCTATCCAGCCTAAATCTCCCCTCCTTTAGTTCAAAACCATCACCCCTTGTCCTGTCACCACAGGCCTTGCTAAAAAGCCTGTCCCCATCTTTCCTATAGGCCCCCTTGAAGCACTGCAAGGCCGCACTAAGGTCTCCCCGCAGCCTTCTCTTCTCCAGGCTGAACAGCCCCAACTCTCTCAGCCTGTCCTCGTAGCAGAGGTGCTCCAGCCCTCGGAGCATTTTTGTGGCCTCCTCTGGACCCGCTCCAACAGCTCCATGTCCTTCTTGTGCTGAGGGCTCCAGAGCTGGACGCAGGGCTCCAGGTGGGGTCTCACCAGAGCAGAGCAGAGGGGCAGAATCCCCTCCCTCGACCTGCTGGCCACGCTTACTTTTATTTTTATTTCTTTTTTTTTTTTTTATTTCTAGTATGCTGGGTGGTTTCGTAAACAGAAAAATTACTCTTGGGATAGGGATCAAGCTACAGATTTGGCATCTGAGTTCACAAGTTAAAGTTACTCTGATTACTAACCTAGGAGTTTCTGATGGCCTGTGAAATAAGTGGAAGGTCATCTTTGTCCTGTTTTCATTGGTCTATGCTCTACATTTATGCACCTCTGCAGCTGAAATTGTTGTTAGTCCATGACTGTATTGGCAGCTGCAGTGAAGAGACAATGAACAATCCCAGGATGCAGTCCCTGAACACCAGCGGTAAGCTGGGACCCATCAAGGCAGCAGTATTTCTTTCTGAATTTATTCAGTATAAGTATTTCTGAACTTATTTCAGCCAAAAGCTCTGGTAACCCAAAGCAGTAACCAGATATTTTTATCAGGCAATGCACTTGTGTTTACTTTACCCAGAGGAAGCAGGTGCATTTCTGCAAGAGGATTTTCAGGTATGGTTTAAGCCTATCCCATCTGACCCTAAAAAAGGAGGTGCTTTTGGTGACTTCTGGTCAGAGATGCTTCCAGTTAGCTTTCCCCATTCCTTTCAGAAATCAGATCCTTCTACTTCTCTTCTTGTTTGAAGTGGCCATTTTTTTTCTCTCTCGAGTCTCACCTCCATCAGCTCTCATAAGCTGTCACTGTACTGCAGAGACGCAGAGCGAGGCTGAGCACCAAGGTCTCAGCACTCATTCCCGAAGGGCTGCGTGTAAGCCATGCGCCGCACGGCATCTGCCATCACCCACCAGCTGAGGCATCACCGCTGTGATCCTCCTGACTGTGACATGCAGGGTGAGACTGAAACCTGGGGTAACTTTCAAGCCCAGGTTTCTCAGACAGATTGAGTGTGCTGTGCTCACAGCTACCGTCTCCGTAAGGCATTTTGTAGCATTCGTACCGCTGTAGATGGGGGTTTTGTTTGCTTGTTTTTTGCTTTTTCTCAATGTGACGCAAAGGAGATAAAAGGCATACATTTCATTACCGAATACTTCACTTTTAGCAGCAGTTTAGTGCTCAACCTTATAAAATTACGTTTAAATGTGTTTAGCTTTTCTACTGCATGCACGTGTGTTGCTTCCCATTGCTTGCTCATAATAAAAGAAACCCGACGTTATTCTTTCTCTCCTGACAATGTGCTACCTGTTTCCTTTCTCTCACTTTCTTCACTCCTCATAGCCTCCTCTTATTTTGCTCTCTCAGCCATGCATTACCATTTACTTTCCCACTAGCTGAGAAGTGGATGGTTCAGAAACAGAAGATACAATACATATACTATAAAATTATTTTTACCAGAAAATTTAATGGAAAATCTCAGTAACCTTTCACAAGCTACGACACACTGGAAAATAGAGCATGGACCAGAAAAAGGAAAAGCATATGATAAGGTACTTGGCATGTGGTAGTCAATACACTGACAGCAAAGAGTTTTTATCCCTATGTGGAAAAAATGTAACACAGAAAAGACAAAACCCACTTTTCCTTCTCTCAGTGATGACAGTGGACACTCTTGCTATGAGTTGTATTTCTCAAAGGCAAGAAGATTAAGTAAAGGCAATTTCTGCATGAGCATCATCGGGATCAAAACATTGTCTATAATTTCTTGGTGTCTAAGGCAGATTTGACAAGTATAAACCTGACAGTCAATGGTCAGAACACATTTAATGCATCTTTCATGTGCTGAAGTTAGTAGGTCTAAGGTCTCCCTGGGGTAATATGATGTAAAAGATGTTCATGGCACTAATTTACTTGCAGACCATTAGCTCTCTGTAGATGCTAGATTTTAAAGACCTGTGTGCAAGGAACATACTCTTCAGATACCCATATTATACTGCAATCCTTCATTTTCTTAATGCAATTTCCTGCAGCTGTCCTGTTGGTCATATGATGTGCAATGAAGATTAGACCTCGGAAAGTCATAACTCTAAATAATAGGTCTTCTTATTTTGCACTAAATATTTTGAGTGTTTCATTCCTTAAGCAAAGAGGGGAGATGAAATTTTAAATATAAAAATGATTTGTTGTAGTCAGTTTTGGCAAACAGTATTCTCTAGTGTTTAAGTGTTTTAAAGAAATTGGCACACAAAAATGAAATGCTAACTATCGTTATGAAGCTTTTTTATAGTCTTTTTGCCTCTGTTTTCCAATTTTAATAAGGTACCTATAAAAAATGAATAATGAAGCAATATATAAACAATGTTACGAAGACAGCCTTTTCTCATTAGGTCGAACACCCTACTATTTTATAGACAGATTTTTTTTTTAGTGTTCTGAAGGTAAGTTTCGGATGAAATGCCAAGAATCTATAGAACAATACATAACGATGAAGAATTAACGTCACACACCAAACTGTGTTGCCATTTGAATAGTACATCATGCACTTCGGTGCCAGCAGATTTAACAATCGTGTCAGCCATCATTATTAGAGCATCCAAAGGGTCATCCTTCTAGCCAAGCAGGGTAGTCTAATAGCTTACCGTATGCACATAATAAAAGAGAATGTGTGGGATCTCTGGTGATCTTTTTGATTGAGAATCAATTAAAATAAGTTGCTGTTACTGTGGTACTACATATAGACAAAGTGAGACACACTTGACAGTTACTAATTACAGCAGGCAGCCAAAAGAGCTCTGTAGAGATACCAGGACAGAAATGGATAAATTAGTAAACTGTGTTGACACACTCGCTCAATATTTTTTAAGATGCGAGCATAGCATATTCCCAGGTCTAGTGAACCTGACAGGCGTGAGTTACTGACACTTTATGAAAATGAAGCAGAGAATATGATTTTTTTTTTTTACAATTAGAGTAGCTCAAAACTAATTATCCTAGCAAAATGGAACGAGCAAGCTGTCCCAGCAGGGGAAGCTTGCACTTGTCTGTCTTGCTGCCTGAGTTCAAAAGCAACCTCTAACTAGATGGTTTTTAACCTGGGGGTGCCACCAAGAAAATGCTCCTGTTCTTTAAAGCAAATGGACGCTGACTTCTGTCCCACTCCCTCACTCCTTGTGGTGCCCAGTGGGATTTCTACACCACCTCGCTTTAGAGCAGGAGTTAAAGAAATGTAAATCTGGGATAGTTCTGTCCTGCTGTATCTCACAGAGCTCGGAGGTCCCCCGGCATATGCCCTTCTTTGGGACAGTGTCCAAGAGCAGCCGTGTTCAGATGCCTGGGGTGGAGTCAGGGAGCTTTATTTTGTTGGGTTTTTTTTCCTCCTCTTTTGATCTCTTACGAAAAGTGCCAAATGATCTTGTCATGTTCTGGGTGATTCGGTGTATGTTTCATTTGGAAATGTGTATGCCCACAGGAGGTTAACTGGTGCCTTGTAAGATGGATCCTGATAAAAACCTAACCCAGCTGCGTGACTGTTTTGAAGCCGAATCCTGTATGAGAATCCTAGGGTGTCGTATCTTCTGGTTTGCCAGAACATTTGTGAATATTTTTTAAAATAACTCTAAGATTTTATGAGACTGAACTTGTTATCCTTTACCACATCACAAAATTTCCCTACCTTTTCTTAGCAAGCATTTTTTACAGCCTTGGACTTCTAATTGGGAAAATTGGGACTTCTTTAATGCAGTGCTGTATTTCAGCTAATGGAAGAATCTGACACAGCACTGAGGTCAGCACTTTCTAGCATGTTTATCACACTGTTTTCAACCTCGGGTTGTGCTCAAATCTTTCTCTTCTTTCCTGTGGTCAGACTTGCCACATCACATCTGTTTTTTCCTTTACAACCTCTCTGGAATCTGGCCGTGCCTCACTTTGCTCTTCTGGGCACTTAATGTCCCTCACGGTGACATAAACCCCTGTTTGCTCGTTATCTTGACCTTAGCCTCACCTTGTCTGCTGTAAGTTTATTTCTGGTTTCTTTGTGAACCATTGCACCCAGATCTCCCCAGAACGGAGGGGGGCTCCGCCGTGCGCACGTGCAGACCATGCACACCCCTCTCTTGTCTGAAGGCTTGATTTCTCTCTATCTGCTGTGTGAACTCCCAAGCTTGTAATTTTTTTTGGTATTGTATCCTATTCCACCATGCTGTGTGAATGCAGAGTATCATGGGGCTAATGCCTTTTTCTGTCCCCTAAATAATAGCTAAGGTTTATTGTAAGGTTTATCACAAACTGGCTGCCTCTGCCCAAAGTCATACATTTCATCAGATTTTCTATCACTAAATTATTGACTGAATGCTCTCTTACTGAACTGAGCATGAATTAGCAGCGCAGATTTATTTAACTCAGCAATGCATAGGCTCTTCAAAAGTATTTCTTCAGTACTAAGGCAACTTCTGAAAAACTGTGCATCACGTTTCCTTGGTGAAATTACAGTGCTGCTAAAGGAGCTTTACCAACAAGAAAGGAAGACACAGACCAGTAGTATTAATAAAAATATAAATGGTTTTCAGCCAAACATCATGTGCGAACCAAAGCTGAGGGTTGAATCACAGATTCATACTGTAAAAGATCAGAAGGAAACATCATAATCCAATTTGATTTTCTGTCCACAGACCTTCACCCAATCAATTCTGTGGTATAAAGCTGCTGTTTCTAACCTAGATAAACTCAAGTTATTAGGCTGTGTTGCTGTTGCAGACTGAAGACTGATTTTTTTTCTGTTCTAGGAAATGATTCTATAATTTCTGAGGAAATGGAAAATATTTCACTAGTTGATTGTTAAATTGTTCAACAAATTGAACACGCTATGAGCTTGAAATGTGAGATACCCCAGAAGAAGTGGGTTAAGGTGGAATGCAGATGACAGTAGTACAACTTGACTAGGAATTTAACTTTTTCACTTACGCTGAGCCGAAAGCAAGCTAAAATCTCTGCATGCACTATGATTTCTGCATTAAATATGAGTCTGAGAAACTTACACTGTATGTTTCTCCATTTCTTCCAAATGGAGAATGTAATATACATAAAATGCCTTTTGCTTTCTATTTTGATGTAAAGAACTCTTGCTATATATTTCATTTTTCATTGCAATACAAAATAATCTCTCCATCTCTTGAAGTTTGCATTTTTGTGGAGTTCAGAGATAGTTTTTCCATGTGAATGTTTCCCTTTGCATTGGTTGAGCTATGACTTTGGTGTTCTCTGACATTTTCCCCTTACCATAGACTGTTCTGTATCTCTTAAAGGCAGTGAGCCATTCTGGGACTGATGTGACAAGACATGACAGGAAATTCCACTGAATAAACCAAATTATACACTAGAGATGTGCTGAACTGACTGAAAACAATTTGGTCACCAGGGGCTATGAAAGGTGCTGAGAAGGTTGAGAGCAATGACATTTTCTTTCAGGTTTTATTTAAAGTGTTTTGATGCACAACCTGGTGTAAATCAGTGATCATGAGTTCTTCTTTGGGTTGCCCCCTTCAGATCCCTTGCTCCGAAGGCTGTGCACACATGTATGTGAGTGAGCTGAGTCAGTGAGGTTCTTGTAGCTGATGACTTCTTATGATTTTGACTCATTGTGCTGGGTTTGGCTGGGGTAGAGTGAATTTTCTTCACAGTAGCTACTATGGGGCTATGTTTTGGGTTTGTGCTGAAAACAGTGTTGGTAACACAGGGATGTTTTAGTTACTGCTGAGCAGTGCTTGCACAGAGCCAAGGCCTTTTCTGCCCCCACCCCACCCCACCAGCGAGCAGGCTGGGGGTGCACAAGAAGTTGGGAGGGGACACAGCCGCGACAGCTGACCCCAACTGACCCAAGGGATATTCCATACCATATGACATCATGCTGAGCACATAAAGCTGGAGGAAGAAGGAGGAAGGGGGGATGTTTGGAGTGATGGCGTTTGTCTTCCCAAGTAACCGTAATGCGTGATGGACCCCTGCTTTCCTGGAGATGGCTGAACACCTGCCTGCCCATGGGAACTGGTGAATGAATTCCTTGTTTTGCTTTGCTTACGGACACAGCTTTTGCTTTACCTGTTAAACTGTCTTTGTCTCAGCCCACGAGTTTTCTCACTTTTACCCTTCCGATTCTCTCCCCCATCCCACTGGGGGCAGTGAGCGAGCGGCTGGGTGGGGTTTAGCTGCCAGCTGGGGTTAAACCACAACACTCATATTGGAAAATGTATGTATTCACATTTTCAATTTGTGTTTTACTGAATAATATTTACCCAGAAAAGAAATAGGTGATGTATGTGCCCAGGTTTGAATTCACAGCTGTAATCAAGCAATCACACACTTGGGTTGCAAAACAAATTCTCAGTCAAATGCACGCTAGATGAGCAATGGAAAGATTTTGTTAAGGCTAATTTTACTTTATATAGTGATAAATAATTTCCTGTGTATTAAATGCAACAATGAAAGCCACAGTTGATGTGGAAAAGTATTTAAATACACACAGAGGAAAGAGGAAGAAATCTAGTAAATGAATTGAGGATTATTTGTCATTCATGTTCTCCAACTTCAACAACAAAGAAATTTGACTTGATTCTTCTTTTACTTCTATCAGTTTTAAATCATCGTATGTTAGCTTCTTTTGTGAGGTGCTTCTGATTTGTAAGTGAGACGAAGGTAGTGAATTATTGCCAATAAACTAGGATTACCATTTTGCTTGTACAGTAACAAAACATAAATTTTGTTTAATGTGCCTTTAAGAATGAGAGCTGAGCAGATATACTGCTGGCAATGAATAACGATTCATGTCGTCAGCGTGAGGATCCGTTTGTCTGTCTCATCTTGTCATGTAAATGTTTGAAAAAACATAGAGCAGATTATATGACAATCTGGCAGCAGTCTCCACTAAGGTCTGCGAGTCACAGGGCTCTGCATCAGAGGAGGGCACCTACGTGAAGAGTGTGCTTTGCCCAATACCATTTGGATGACAGGCGTGGAAGCATCGCTGCCTTTGTGGAGCCAGGCAATCTTACACCCACTGGCAATCAGTCAATACTATTGGGAAAGGCAGTGGAAAGCAGGGGATGAAGATGTTTTACACTTTATTTGATGCATTTTCCAATAGCATGCTGAAATTAATCCCTGGAATAATACAATTTTTTCAAGTAACACCCAAAGAATGTCATTTGAGCTTTATGCTGACACCTGTTCAGAAGAAAATTTCAGTAAAGCATTTAGGCCGCAGCAGATCTAACTTTGCGATTTGGAAGAACTAAAGCCGAGTTTAATTAATATACTTGAGATTTCTGCTTCACATTGGTAGAAATCAGCAATGACCATTAGCAAGGCTGTAGAATTCCTCCCTTGAAAGTCAGGTTCGAATATTGTAATGGTTCCCGCCTTCGTTTGCCTGCGCACATTGGCAGGAATCTGTCCCTAGTAATGCTGGGTTTACACCAGGGTTTGACCTGCCGATCTTACTGGGGCTCCTGAGTTTGATGACAGGAATTCTGTTTTGAAGGTTCTGTCAGCATCAATCCAGGCTACCTACTATTGCCTATTAATTCAGCGTTTTGATATAGATTACAATACTTCTTACAGCGTTTCTGTCACGTGAAATTCAGTAAAACCTGCAGATGGAAATACGCTGTTGGCTGCACGTGCTGCGGTAATATACGGGTTTTAATTGCATTTCTGAGAAAAAGTACGAACTTAAATATTTGTCTCGATGGAAATATAAAGTAGATTGCAACCTTGAATGACCTCCAAAGCGGCTGAATAGAAGACGTTCTTGGAAAATACAGAGATACTATTGTTTATGCGTATCGGGCATATCAGCATACACACATTATGCTGGTAGTACCTCGTAGCTCCAATTATTACATTTATAGACAGATTTTCAAAGGTGCATCCATGGTGCTTAAGAAGCAGGCCCAAAAGACCTATAGAAGAGAATGTACTCTCTCTTGCTATGGTCGGTACCAGATGCTTCATGGAATAGCACAGCTTTTTATAGTTGGATTGTACTATCACTGATGGGTCAATCAAATTCATCGTTCACACATGACTAACTTTACACCTTAATTTGTGATAACAAGGAGCCGCCATAATTTATCTAGCCATTGAAATTAGTTTTTTTTCTAATTGGAATCATCAAAATCTGTTTCTTTGTCTCTACAACAATTTTGTATGGGGACTACAGAGAGACATATATTCCCAAAACACAGTAATTAATTTTGATTAAATTGTTCATGTTTCTGGTTTTACTTGCAGTTGGAGAGCATCAAATTTTTTGAAGTTGGTAAAAATAATTCTGCCCCCTGTATGCGCCGTTTTAACAGTGCTGTGCATGTTTTCTCTCCTACGCAGCATTCTGTGAAACGATCTGTTAGTTGTGAGCAAAATTATTGGCTTTTGCGAATTAGAAACCAGATCCAGCCATCCACAAATGACAGAGAGATTTCTGACCGTCTTTAACAGGGAAGACGCAAAGAGAGAGTTTATTGGGATATGTATACTGAGTGTGTATATGTGTGTGTGTAGTATACACGTACATCAGGCTACCAACATTGTTCTAAGTAGGTGTTTGCATACTTCTCAAGAGACTTGAAATGCTAGACACAGAGCACTGTACGGGGATATACTTTTTATGCCAGGAAACAAATCTATATTAGCAACTGCATCATAATCTGTAGAATATATATGACTGACGTTATTGAAAAGTCTTAAGGCACAGTGCATGTGATAAGCATTTTCATTATTGTAAATTAGACATTAAAAATATTTTTTTCACAGACTAAAACTTCTTTTTTCTCTCCTGTAGTTCTCATTAGCTTAGTAATTCAGTTATGGAGGTTTTTTGTTTTGTTTTAAGAGAAAGGACTTGTTTTGCATCTTTTCCAAGTCTATGAGGAAGAAATATATATTGCTAACCGAATGATAGAACTGAAGATATGTATCCATAGCGGGTTCAGTAAATAAATTTTCTGTGGCCAGTTCCAAGTACTCTGTATAAAGGAACTATTTAACATTTTTGTTGCCATTAGAATGTTATTTGCTTAAAGATTAAATTATTTCTTTCTGTTTTCACATCATCTTGTATATCAAGTATAATCCTACTTGTTCTTGGTTTTGCTAAGAGCCGGCCCATGTCAGGTACTCAATTCATCCTCCTGAAACACTTGACTCTCTTGCCCCAAGTTTGTTCGGTAACATGTCCTATTGAATTTTAATTTAGGGCAGCATATGTATACAGCTCATATTTAAGGGTTTCTAAATAGCAAACAGCTCATAAAACACTGTCCTCAAGCTCTTCAGAATTACTTTTTTTAAAAATTAAGCAAAAGAAATAACCCTAAATGCCGATATTAATTCATAGTGTAGTTTAGAGCCCGGTATTAAATGTTAAGTGCTAATAGTGAATCTATGGAAACAGCGTCATATTTTGTAATCTAAGTACTTTTAAGTAGCACAAGGTTTTTCAAGACAATTAGTAGAGAATATTGAGCCCAGCCAGAAATATGGGATTCATCATTAAATTCAGAGGCTTCTTTATCTCTGTGAGTCTAATCATGTGTGCAGAAGACTAACTGTTAATGGCATAGGCTTTATTGCTCTTAGCTTTCCTCTATTTTAAATGGAATGGTCTGCTTTGTGAGAAATAATTAGGTTTTATTGTTCTACCTGTATCGAGTCTTGTTGATAATCTTATGGTTTTACCAATTCAGATTCAGATAGCAATTAGTGGTAGTGATGATGTTTCGTTTTACATCACAAAGTATTGTTATTTTTCCTCCTTTTTCCTTTGTACTATCTTTTCTTTTCTTGTGACAACAATAGATGTAACATCTCTAACTTTTAATGGGAAAATGTCAATAATTAACAAATGAAAACCATATGGGCTTGCAATATGCAGATTGAAGAATATAGCTTCTTCTGTTGGCACATGCTTTAATGAGTTGTAGGACACCTCACCTGTGCCTTGGCAGTCAGAAAATGTAAAGCCTCAAGGCAATGACAGTATATTACATAATCATATACAATTTTCAGGGATTTACAAACTCATTGTTTGACCTTGCTTTTTTGGTTGGGTGAGTTATGATTATGCTTAAGGATTAATTAGCCTTCTGGTACTTGCTCACGTAGAAGAAAGATTTGCTTATCTGTAGCAAGGGTCATTTGCTCTGTCTTGAAGTCTCCGGAGAAACCCCTCTCATGTTTTTCAGTTTTAGCAAATCTCAGAATTAATATAAGCTGAGGTTTTATATGAAACCAAGGGACTGTGTGTCAGGGACATTTAACAGGTCTGTTGCTTGTAGCTTCAGAGGCGGGATCTTGGCACTTCTGGCCTAAGTACCAAGTCTCTTGTTGACTAACACATTCCAGAATGATTTTAGAATGAGATTCTTGTCCTGAATGCTCAGTAGGGAAAAATAACAATATGACTGAGAAGTCGCTGTGAGATGCATTTCTCCTACAGGACAGAAGTACAGTATCTGTACAAGATAGAAGATTATATATATATATCTTTTGCTCAAGTCTGCTTTTCACGTTTCCAAACATGTCTCCCACGGGTTGCCAAGGGTGTCTGTTGGCGCTGTAGTGTGTGCACCCTCCACTGTCAGTGCCCTCTTGCTAGGATAGTTCTAAAAAACCAGGAAAATATTTTATATTTTTTTCTTTCTTGTACGAAGGCAAGTTCTTCAATAATTTTTAGTTGTTCACCCTGTATTAGTAGGTCCTGACATTGATCTAACAATACCCAAAATCTGTTTACCAATTCTTGGGTAAATTTTGATTTAGACATATTTTCATCCTAAAGACAGAACAGTACAAATACTTGGGGGAGTTATTTAAGAAACAGCTCCAAAGGGGGTTGTCCGGTCATTAGACTTGAGGGAAGATTTTCCCTATTTTAATGACTACTGTAACTTAGACATTGACATCTATTTACAAATACTTTCACTGAGTTACAACTTTCCTGGTAAGATCGGGAACATTAAAACATCACAACTAGAGCTGTTTGTTAAAAAATACTGGGTTCAGCCATCTGAAGTGGCGACTCTATGAAATGCAGGACTCTAAGTGCATAGAAGTGGCCTTCAGAATCCCTTGCCGAGCATGAACGGACTCATATTTATTTTTCCAGTAAAGTCCCTGTGTTCCTAAAGTACTGCTTTCTCCATGACACAGGTTCATCTCAAACCCAAGGCTCTTTGGCACCCTCAAGAAAAGTGATGTTTTGTCTACATCTCCTTAGCAGTCCTATTCAGCTAAAGCATGGTTGATGTGATGCCCGCACAGAATATAGTGGCCGAATCAGGACTTCTGAAATTTATACAATATTTCAGTAGATAGAGCACTCATCCAGGCTTGCAAGACTGAAACTCTGGGCTCTTTGTAGCCTCAGGGAGATCAAATTCATACCTTTCATTTCCCATCAAAGTGCCGTAGGTATTCAGCACGGAGGGCATTGTCCATTCCAGTTACATCTCTGTCATTCTGCAAAAAAGCCCCTCCAGGTTCTTGGGCTGAACAGACAGAGTATGTCTGTAGTTCAGTCACTGAGGCAGTCGCCTGGGTCAGCAGAGATCTTGGTCCAGTTATTAATCCAAGTATGGTTTAAACTGCCGTTGGGCAAAATCCTCCATGTAAAAAGTATGAGCAGTCCCCAGAAGAGAGGGATCAGCACCCAACCCCCTCTTTCTTGCTTGTTGTAAATAGGTGTTCTAACCCCCAGATTACAGATTATTCTGCCCCTCTTTGGTTCCATTTAATTTTAACATAGAGATGTTTTCCACACAGTTGTGGAGTGTAGAGAGTGCTTCTGGCCGAGAGCACGTGGTTGGAGCATTACAGAAATGGGTAAAAGACGCGAGTTTGAACCCTTTCATGCTGAGAACCATGTGGAACATTTACCTCTTTTTCTCAATAGTGTGTAACATAAAAGTGACTTGTATTGCTTCCTTCCATTATGCCTTTTTTTATAGGAATGACCCTGGCTCACTTTTTTGAAAAGAATGATTTAGGTGCATAAATGTAGTAGTAGAGGATTATTTTGGGACTGGCTGTAGCAATTTAAGAAGTAACCACTATGCTGCCTTTTGTGTTGTTACCTTTCCCTGTAAATGATTACCACCTCCAAAGCAGACACTCTCACTCCCTGTCAATCCAGAGTCAGCCAGGTTAGCCTGAACCAGCATTAAAGGTGATTTAAACTAATCTGTTTGACTTGTTATTGAACTGGCCTTGAAACATCCACCCAACCTGACAACGGGGCTCTGCTTTGTGAATGGCAGCATCTAACAGAGAAGTAGAGTAGAGACAGCGTGGAGCATTAACTTCTTGCAGTGTTTCAGCTAGGCGCCCGGAGCCCGTCTGCCAGCTCCCTAAATCACAGAGGATGTCGGTACTCTGAATTCCTGCCTGATGCCGGCAGCCCAGAGCGAGGCACCTGAGCTTTATGGGGAGGTGGGATTTATGGGGCTCATCGCTTCAGCATTCCACATTAGCTATTTGAGTGTGCTGGCTATTGTGCATCCCTCCCAGAATGCCTAATTTCCCCACGTGTTACCAGAAGATACCTCTTGAAACACCACGGGTTGCAGTTTGGAAGTCAGGTGCTTATAAGTTAGGTAGTTACATGACCAGTGTGGAAGTGCCTAGGTCCTTTTGTGTATTCAGATCCTCATGTTTTTTCTCTCATTTACTGCATTTATCATACAGTATTTAGGAAAAACAATGAGGAAAGAAAAAGGACCAGACAAATAGGGTTGTTCTATCCCACCGATATGATAGAACGGTTAAATTAATGGCTAAGTCTAATTAGGAAATGAAAAATTACAGCTTGTCTGCTGCCAATACTAAAGCCAACGGACTGTGAGATAGAGCTATAGTTACACTCCAAAATTATCTCACCATTGTTGAATCTTAAGGTGGCTTTGCTGCCTGCACTTGGAAATAAAATAATCCTAGCAATTATGGTTTGTAATTTGTGAGTGGTTTGAAATGTAGTGGCTTTTACTATAATAAATGGATTATTGTATGTTGACAAAGTACAGGTTTAATTAACAGTGACAGATAAAGCTCTTGCATTTAGAAGCCGTTTATATTAAAAATTACCTGATAAAAAGGGGTTTTTTAAGCATTCTAAGTACTCAGTTATGCATTACCATCTTGATCTGCTACCATATGTATTCATCATTGCATGGATGTTGCTTGGAATCACAGCAAGTTTTTCTGAGACATTAGACTGTCATAATAACTGATAGATCAATGGCTTGATTTACATATTTATTATGGAGAAACTGCTTGTTTTCATCAACATAACTTAGATTTTATGCATCCTTTGTCTAAAGTTAATTTGAAAATATTAATTTTCCAGTGACAGCTCAGTCTTCTTCCTGTTTAATCACTTAATTTCCCTTCTACCTAAGAATGACGTTCAGTGAAATGAATGAGAAATGATAACTTCAGGGTGTCATTGTCCTTACTGACTAAGAGCAAACAGACAGCGCAAGAGAGGTCTGGGTAGCTGTACAAAATATATCAATCACAAAAGCAAAAGTTAATGACTTTACATTTTTTTCCTTTTTTTTCCTAAACATAACTTTAAAAAGATATTCTTCTTTAGTTTATTAATTTTCTGAAGTCTATAAATGTATATTTTTTAGAAAAAATAATCCTAAAAAGGAAAAAAATGTGCCATCTGTCAGAACTAGAAATGTCATTTTACTCTGCACATTTTGTTTTCAGCATCATATTCAGCATCATCTGGATCACGGTGTCCTAATCCTTCAGTGACAGGAATTTGCAAAGAGGCACTCTTGATGGATCCCAGGGAAAATAGTCACTGAAGTATTTTCATGAATAAAAAGGTGTTGGCATTTCTCTTTTTTGTTAATTCCCTACTTTTCATTAGTTTTATCCATTTCTGCAATTCAAGGTAGTAAAGATGTCCAAAGGAATGCAAATAGGTTGAGAGGAAGGAAATTGATGAAAGGGAGTGGCTTACAGCTTTCCATATTTTTCTACTTTGTATGATAGAGCTGAACCGACAAGGTAGGGAGAAAAAAAAAGAGGAATTAAAATGAGGAGACTAAGAAATTGAAGAGTGTAAAGGGTGAGAGAAAGGAATGGACAAGAACAGAAGCAGGGTACGTGCAAAAAGGATAGTAGTCCTGGTGGTGTTAGTAGGTAATTTAGCCATATCAGAAGTGTTAGCAGGTACTTAACCCCTTGGTAACACATTCAGACCTTTTAGAAATTAGAGAAGATTTATAAAGTCATCTTGAATTTCCATTGCTGTTTGTGTCCTTACAGATTCCTTCCATCAAGGCTATTTCTTATTGTATTTTCTGGTGGTATGCATCAAGTCTTTCTTTAAAATAGTGCTATTATCTGCCCATTGCGTCCTGCATCAACACTGGAAGCTCAGCCTATTGCCTAAGGGTAGCTCCATCAAGACCTCCTACCTTCTTCTGGGTGAACTCCGTGTAGCCTTACTGCTGCTAGTGACAATTTTACTGATGTGAACTGAATACCTAGTTTGTTTGGTAAATGGATTTTAAGAATGAAAATGAGATTTTTTTTTGTTTGTTTGTTCATATGCCATCAGTTTAGCACATACATCAGATGTGTGCTGATAGGGACAGTGGACATGATTTTAGCCTCCAGCCTGTTACTAACTTTAGTTTGGTAGAGGTTCAATCTAGTTCACTTATTTGGCTTGCCTCTGTTGCATGACTAAAAATCTAAGGGAAAAATGCTTAGAGTCCCAGCATCTGTTAATTTAAGCTATTTAAAGTACAAATGAATCAGAGGATTTTTAAACCATTTTCGTAGAGGGTTTCCTCCACTCACTGCTTGTGTCTTTATTGAAAATTATTGAAATTATTTTAAAATTCCAAGTTACAAAGCAGCCATTAGAAAATGATTTTGAGTCAACAATTATCATAACTCCTATAATACAGTAATGTGCTCCACTGGTGGGAACGTTCAGTGGTGAGCTTGGAAACTGTAAGGTATCATTCTTCCTGTTAGACAAAACTCCAACGGCTGTTTAAAATTGTTGTACGTCATGGATGCTAGGCAGGCAGTTAAAGTCTCCATGAAAATGCACTACTTCTGTAGTCTGTAGGCACTACAAGAAATTTAATTGAAGCAGTTTGGGTGGTGTTATAGGACATAAAATTAGAGATGTTCCTTACTCTTATTACATACTTAAAAATATTATCTTAAAGTGCTCCCTAATAGTTTCTTATAATTTTGCCTTGGTTTTAAAAACCAATGTCTTTGAGTACAAATAGATGAAAAATCCCTTGGTAACTAGGGTAATTACAGAGATTTTCCATTACCAATCTACGCATTCACTGACTTTTCATTTATATCTTTCTTTTCAAATGAAGTTATATTACAAGATGAAGTAGATGCATCTTCTGTTTTGGCTTCTCTTCATGTTCTCAAGAATTTGTTGTTCCTTTGGGTGCTTTTGCTGTTGGCTCTCTGCTTTTTTTTTTCTTTTTTAAGTTGTTCCATCCTGTGAGAACAATAATACATGCCACAATTGCGTTCCCCTTATCCCAAGCCCAACCACTGTCTTTCACCAAGTATGTACGTGATATGAATGTTTCTTTTTTATTTTGGATATGGATATGTATTTTCATTTGAGTGTATTCATAAACACATACTCACAAATATACACACAGATTATGGTTTCATGTCTACACAAAACTATAACCTTGCACATTTTACGGGAGTAGAAACGTGACAACACCCTCCACAGTACGTTAATGTAAACTGAAGAAGCTGAAGAAATTGCAACAGATATACTTTTAAAATTAATGTTATTGAGCTGCATGTATTTGGTGAATATTTTGTAATAACTGGAGTTCCAATTTAAGCCAAATGAGCAGATTATGAAAATTGAAGGATAAAATAAATGTTACATTTGCAGTGTTGCCAAACTAATGTTGCCGATAAAAACCTGAAAATGTTGGGGGTAAATTCAGGGATTGTGTGAATAACACCTTGTTATAGCCCAATCTTTTCAAAATTTACTAATGCACTTTCACGCATGTTTTTCAATTAGCTAAATATCACAGCTGCATCTTACACATCAGGAAGTCGGTGTTAGCTCAGCTTCCATGCTGAGAGGCCAGAGGGCTTTTCTGTAGCAGGGCTAGGAAGCCAACAAGAAGCTTTAAGGCAAGACAGTTGATTGCCTGTTTTGTTTGCTACCATTCTTCCTTCTTTCTGGACATGCAAATAATACCAATTTACATTAAAAATGTATGCAGATAATTTTGACTTCTGTTTATATCACCATTAAATGTGACCCTTTGTGATTTACTGTTGCAGTTTTAATCTTGAATTAATGTGGCTGATTGCAAATATTTGTCTTTTTAATTGAAATAAGCTAGGAAAGAGATGTTTCCTGAATTTGTTGCTTGCTGAACAAATGTTTCTACACTGGTTCCGAAGTAAACATCTCACTATGGTGAGTGGACTGGAAGACAGAACAGTGCATGTAATTGCACAGTTTGTTATGCAGTTGGAAGACTAGGAGAGGGCATGGCCCTGGAAAAAAATTACAGCTTTCTACCTGTGTTGCAGAAGAAGAAATCTGTAGAAAAACCAAACTACAGGATATAGTCTTTTTTGGAGCAGAATTATTAAGTTGGCCTTGCTTTACTTCTTTTGTAGAGGTACACAGTACCTATTTTTATTTTACTGTATTTACAGTGTGTAGTTATGATTGTCTTTAAAAAGCTGTGGGGTGTGAAATAGGAATATATATATTTTTTTACATTAAAGGGTTCAGAATTGCTTTTCCTGAGGAAACTGTCAGTGATGCTAGAGAATATCAAAGTCAGTGTGAAGCTGTTATGCTAAAAACTTATTTTTCATTCAATTTCTCTGCCTCTGTATTTGAAATCTTGATAAAGGTTGAAAGTTTAGAGGTGACTGATACGATTATGAATGCAGTGACTGTTTAGTTAATTGGCAGCACTTTGACTAAAGGTACCATTTATAAATTATTCATTGATATATATTTCATGATTAATAGGTGGAGCTTGGTTCTCCAGCTCATTGAAAAGCATATTCTAATTGTTTTAGTAAATTCGTAACAGATGCTGCTCTAACAAATTGTTATAAAACACATCATAATGTGTAGATATAACTGAAGCAATGTATATCATTTTGCTGTTATTCAGTGTCACTGTTTTCTTATGTCATTTCTCACATCAGTGTAACACTGAATAAAGTAGGTTTTTTTTCCAGTGAATAGTATGGGGAATAAAACCATATCCTATTTGTGAAATGCCAGCTCCAATAAAATCAGTGGTGAAATTTCCACTATCATCACCATGTTCAAAAGTAAGATTCAAATTTTAGTGTTGTAAATAGGTATGGGTGTCTTGATTTCACTCTAAAAGAGTTTCTAGACTGAACAATAATATTGTGGTTAATGTATATTAAAGTTACTTCTTCATTGCTACTCCCAAGACACTCTCATGAAGGAAGAACTTACTTGTTTAAGTTTTCAGTGGAAATTTGAGTCTCAGTTGCGTTCATTCAAGCCCTCTTCCTGCCTGTGAAATAATTTCCTATGAAGAAGCATCCTTTATGAGTCTCTGAAGTCCCTACAGGCCTTTGAGCTTCCTTTCTTATTGCTCCTCCATCAACAGGGGTGATGGTGGACAATATTTTCTGCTATTGTCTGTCTCCATCCTTTGTCTTACAGTCAGTCAAGTTCAGTGTTGTTCTCTCTAAAGGGGGTCTAATCCTGCAGATATGTGCACCGTGCTCTCTTTTGCAGTCTCCCACTGAGTCCTTCACTGAGTAGATATTCACACCCATATGACTGATGGATGACAGCAGGACTGAGGTATTGAGTTGGAAAGTATCATTACTGAGGTTAAAATCTGTCTGAAGGCACTGAGAATCCAGCAGTCAGTGCTATTTTGGATTATTTTCATGTGAATCTTCAGTTATCAAGGGTACTGAATTAACTTCGTATGACTCTGAGAACATGAAAACGTTGCAGTTCAAATAGTTGTACAAAGTCCATAGATTAATATATTTGAACTTCTCAAGGGTCCCACAGGTTACTGAAACACACATTTAGAGAATTCAGGAAAACAGATGGTCAATATTCACAGGAGGGACTAAAACAAGGTAATAGAAAAAAATGTAATAGAAAATTCAAGTTGCCTGTGGAAAAATGAATGTGGAGCAGGTGAAGAGAAAATTACAATGTGACAGTGAACAAAAAGCATAGCCTCTTGCTGTGGTTTGCGGGTGGTTGCTGTTTCGACGGTGTAGGTGCACTGATGTGTAGCCTCGCTGCCGGACACCACCACATTTGCTGTGAGGAAATTCATGTTATCAGCTTCACCACAAAAAAGGGTATTTACCCAAGAAAACTCTTCCAGAACAGCCTATGCAAGAAGCACCATACCTTGAATGATACTTTCCCAGAATTTCTCTTCGTAGCTTTGAAATGCATTATAGGCTTGCTAAAGTCATCATCAGAAGCAAACTTGCTGAGGACCGCCATATACCAAAAGCAATCAGCTCATGCAGAGCAACAAGCATAGAATTTGCAAACGCGTTTCCACCACCACTGCAAGAAATTGTTCTTACAACACAGCTATCAAAATTCATGGATTCTCTCTCGCTCCCTCTGTCTGTCTCAGACTGCAACATATTTCAGCCAGTGCACCAAATGTCCTCAGGGAAACTGTGGGTGAAAAGAATTCCTGCGCATTAAAATGAATTCACCCAGACAATTGGTGAAAAAATATGAAAATCATATTTTTCCCAAGACAACCACTCAATTTCCAGCCTCTCTTACAAATCCTTAGGGAAGGTCTACAAAATACCTTCAAGAGGCTATGTTAGAAGAATAATTCACATCTATTGGACACTAAAACCAGGGACTCAACAGAGGTTTTATTCCACATTATAATTTTGATTTCCATTAATTTCTTGTATTCCAGAGGCAATTTCCTGTCTCTTTCCCCTGTCCTGTTGGACTAAATGCCTGATCATCTTGTTTTAGTCCCTTCTGTGAATACTAAACATCTCTTTTTCTGAATTCTTTAAACAACTTAGTTGAATGTGAACAATTTGTCTTAACCATGTTTCGCTTGAAGGTTACTGCTCCTATACAAGAACTGAAGATGAGCTTTCACACGAGTCTCATTTTTTTTTCCACAACTACATTACCTGTTCTAATAAAACTTTCCTTGCAGACCTTACTTCACTTTATCCTCAGATGGTCTCAGCTAAAGCAACAGTAATACTACATCCTGGGGAAGACAACAGTGAGACGTTTTCACTTCTTGTGCAAACACATTTGCATGCATGCAGATGTATGCATATACATGTGCATTTACATACATATGCTCAGTGGCCTGGTGGAAATGCAGACACTTCTGTAAGTCTAGGTCTCATGTCTGAAAAGTGCTAGTTTTGCTCTTGTGAGTGCATTGGTATGGCGTGTGGTCAAATCCAAGTCATTTTCAACTGCGTTAGTGAAAACAATTTTTGCTCAGATACAGGAAAAGAGTGCTCAGCAAATGGCTGACGCTGTCGGTTTTTGGGTAGTGAAGGCATTGCTCTTCTCCAAATGCTACAGCTGCTAACTGAAAAACTCGGGGCATCTGTGCTGTGACTCAGCATCTATATTTTAGAGTTTTTAATTTCCAAAATGATGTTGATAACTCTTTCAAATACCGGTTGGTTCCACAACGATCCGGTGACTTTTCCAACACAACAGCGAAATGCAAATTGTTAAAATGTAAGGGAAATATTGTTCAATAATTTATAGTGCTAAATAATGAGCTTTCATAGGAAATTTTTCCCAAAATTTTTTTAGAAGCAATAGGACAAAAATCCCCTTGGAATATTCAGATGCCTGAACACAGCAAATTTTAAAATTATATTTATTTAAAAACATAACTACTTGTTTCTTAAGAGCAAAGCCTGATACAGTTATACAAAAGATAATGGCAATATGGGTCACTGGAGACTATAAGACTTTCTTTGAACCCAAGAAAGTAAATAATACTTAAAGGAAATTAGGTATATATCAAATCAGGGCTCAAATTTAGCCTCCAAAACATTCCATTTTTTCTTAAGCAATCTTAGGAGATTGTTTAAGAAAGTAATCTTCTGTTTGGGAGAATACGTTGCATATGGGTGGGGAGCTTCCTAAATTACTTAAGTAATGACTAAAGTCATTCACTGGCTTTAGTTTAAAAGAGTGTTTTATTGGTAAAGCGTTGCTGAAATAATAGCTCTATAAGGTTTGATTTTTCAGTGATTTCCAGTGCTCTGTTTACAAGTAAAAATGTTTTTTGTTTTTTTCTTTTTTCACCTAAACACACTGCAAAGCTAATAAGGGATTTGAAGTAAACTGGGTCTTCTCCTCGCACATCATCAATGGGAATAACCTTCCTAGAGCCTAGAGTCACTGTTACCTCAGCCTGGGCTCTCAGCTGACAGCCATTTGGCCCAGCTGGTGCCCATTAATGCAGGTGTAGCTGACCAGGGGTTAGTGCCCAAATAAGTGGAATTGCACAAGGGAGCCTGGTTTGTCCCTGCCTGTTGCTAGCAGTGACTGGAGCTGGGAGCTCAGTGTCATACAGCTCGGCTTCTCCAGAGCTGGCTAGTTTGCAGCCTGTTTGCAGGGTGGATGAGAGCATGCTGCTTCTGGGCAGGTTGGTGGGTGCATCAAGGGTTTGGGAAGTATGGGTCAGAGCTGTTTGGAATGATGTTTAATGGCAGTAGGGATGGCACTGAATGGAGAGCAGGAGAAGGGGAAATTTATGTCTGTTTTCATAAATTTGTAAGGGTGCCTGTGCTCTAGTACTCTAAAATAGCAGCCTGGAGCTTTTCATCACTTCTGAACTTATCTGTGCAAAATGTGACTCCACCTCCGCTTTATTTAATACTTCCCAGACACTGTATCTGCTGAAAATTCTCAGGCCTGTCTAATCAGGGGACAGAGAAATTGTTATGTTAATGGGGCAGAATAAAAATCTTACTGTCAACCGGTGCAAAGTTTTTCTGAGAGCCTTTTCAGTAAAGGCACAAGAATAATTCAATTTATTAGTTAATCATCCTGTTTAATTAGGATTTTTTGCTTGTTCTGTCCTTTGCCTGCCTGTAACTCTCATATGAGTAATTGCCACATATCTCTAGAAGCATTTCATAGCAACCAAAACATGGGGAAGACAATAAATGAGAAAGTCTACAGTCCAGCAGTTTATTTTAGCAGACAATCAATGAAACTGCAGCTTCGATCGTGGAGCCTGAATTCATTTCTGGTATTTTATTTTCCCTCCAGCTACCATTACAATTTACTTTTTATTAAATGACTTCTGATGAGCAAATTACTTTAACCTCTTCTCGGTCCCATCCATTCACTGCATTATTGTAGACTGTAGATTAAACAAAACCTACCCCAACAGAAGTAAATTTAAGCAATGTAGTTTTATTTTGTGATGCCAGAGTAACTCTTAGTTACCAAGTACCTTCATTCATTAGCTGAACTTGATGTAATCTACTCTGAAGTGTTAATTTTATCTTTGTATGGACCTATAAAAGGTTTCTAGAAAAGTGAAAAATATCACTGGCAACAAAAAAAGTAATGAAAGTTTTTTTCCAGGACTGAGGCACATGATTTTATAATCTCCAATATTCTCTTACCTGCCTTGCTTCTCAAAGGAATTGTATCTTTTGCCTCATATGTTTCATGGAGCCACAAGCTTGCAGAAATAGTCAGCTGGGTCTGTATTATTTGTGTTAGCTGATCAAACTTCAGAGTAACCTGCCACTTTGAGGTGATTCTTCTAATTCTTTCACTAGATCAACTGCCAAGAAGGTATTTTTTTATCCCACTGTAAGGTGACTGATAAAAGCGCTCTCTATGTGGAACTGATAATAAATGAATACTCTCACAGACAAAATATGCAGTCTTTGCAAGAGACAGGATTATCACTTGTGTGAAGTAGTAATACCGGGGAATGCAATCAATTGAGAAGAACAAATTTGTGAGCCAGCAGTAGGTAGTATATGGGGTTCTTCTACCCTGAACCTACAGGAAGCTGTTAGGAGGTGAAGAACAGCATTAGAAAAATGTAGGTCTTGGCTAAGTCTTGTTAGGAGTGTTTCTCAGGAATGTACTTTGCATGCTGCTCTTGAGAATTAAATTATGCTTGGAAGAGTGAAGAAAAGGAATAGTTGCCAAATAGGCGTCAAGCATGTTCACTCAAATTCTTTAAGTCGTGTTCCAAGTAACATAAAGAATCTCCTGTGTGTATTTATAAGGAAGCTTTCAAAGCAGGACATCTGAGCCCAGGTGGATATAAGTCCAGAATCACACCTGGGCAGTGAGATAGGTGTAGAAGACTTCTCACTCCTATGCTAAGTTAAAAAAGCAAGTAGTAGCAAGTTTGTTGGAGCAACCGGTTAGAGCTCTGCTGTGGCTGGTTGTCCTCTATGAATGCTGTGGTGCTCCACCAGTGCAATGCCAGTTGTAGTTCCCAGAGATACTAAGTCTTCCAACACTAGTAAAGCTGTCTGTCTTTTGCAGTGGTCTATACAAGGAAAACAGCACTGGGCTAAAGAAATGTAGAGGTTTCTGCTATAGTTGGTGTGAGAACAGAAGGGTTTTGTTTCATCATTTCCTGCTTTGCATAGTCATGAACTGACATCAAAGAAATGTCGCAGAATCCTCCCATGCTGCATTTGTTGTTGCTCCTACTCGTTCCTATGTGCTCCTTTTTTCCTACAGCTGCACTTTGTCTGTCGTCTTCTACCTTTTGCCTCTCTAATTGCAAATCCTTCTTTGTTTCTTGCACACATCAAGAGATGCATTTATTCTCTCTGTTGCCTCTTTGCATTTAGTTCATATTCTACTCTTATTCTCCATGTTTCTTCTTTACCTGTGAATTCGCCTGCCTCAGATTTTTATATAATTTTCTTTTCTTGCGCTAAGTTGGCACAGCTGCCATCTGACTTTTCTTTTGTGTGATGTATCTTTTTTCCTCCATTCTTATGTTCTGCAGTGTGTGAAATGCACTGAACTGTGGAGTTGCCAAGAAGCATCATACAGTGAGGAAGAGATAAAAGTACTGAACTACAAGAGTGTACTTTAAGCCCTGTGTGCTGCCACAGACAGGACAGGCTCCCTGTAGTACAGGTCTATTTATGTTGTATAAATTTTAAGACTAATTATGATATATGTTGCTCGTTCATTTTTGCTTTCTTGGGCATACAATCTAATTCCACCTGGGAGAAATGGCCTTTCTCTGAATAACCCTGTGCTATAGGGGTAGGGGTTTTCTTGTTTCTGAACATCTTTATCACCTGTAGGGCAGCCCCAGAAAAGAAAAACACTGAATTTTCAACAATTTAACATACTAGCTTTGTAAGCAGGTCCAACAACATAAAAGCTTCTAATAGTTTATGTATTTTAAAACTTGGCTTTAGTCAAATGCGCATATGAGCAATACTATGTTGGCAGATATTTATTTTCATCAAGGGGTTGCTTTCTATTTGAGTATCGTTTACATAAATATGTCTAAAGCATGATTTTAGTTTGCATAGGCTTTGTCCATTCCTATTACACTTCTGTGATTACACTTTACTGCTTGATTTCCAACCAATTTAGAAAAAGAAACATACTACAGTCAAAGCACCAGCATAATTCTAAAAATGTATGTAACTATTTACTGAAAAATGGAGAGGGAGCTTGCAGTAATAATTTTTTTTTATTAGAAGAAGAATAATAATATTAGAACTACACATGTTGCACAAAAGCAGTTTCATTGGCCTTGTATTGCCTACAAGATGCAAGGAAAGTTTAAAAGGAATAGCAGCTAATGTACAACAGCAGAGGACAGGAAATAAGATTTATTGCATAGATCAGACTTCCTCCTCTTAGCTTCTTTCCAGAAGAAAACAGAATTTTTTAAAATGTGCCAGTGAAACTTGTAGGGTTTCTTAAAATGAAAAGTTCCCTTTTTCCCCCTGTATTTCTATTTTTTTAATATAGATTGGGATATAGGTACTGTAGTAGTTCCATATGAAAACACAGCCACTTTTAAAATAGATATTTTCTACATAATTATTGGGAATATGCACTTAGAAAGAACAATTGTGTGATGTTGGCAGGCATAATATCTAGTGAGGTTCAAGATTCTATGACCTAATTCCGTTGTCTTCAGTTTGCGCATTTTTATAGTCTTCATCGCTGTAGACTTTCAATGTTTTCCTAAAAAGCAGTAAGCTGTGTGACCAGCCTGTGTGAGGCATGATTCTATATCTAGAGAAACTTGTTGAGGTTTTTAAGGTATTAAGACATTTTTATTTCTTTATTTTTTCCTTTGCTACTGTTTGTGTGTGTTTTTGAATGTACATTTAAATGAATCTCATCTAGGAAATCCAGTAGTGAGATGTGAAGCATTGCTTAGATACTGTGAATGTTCATGCCAGCCTTGAGGAACAGGCTGTCCCCTGTACAGGTGTATTCTCGAGTGGACTTCTTGGTCTCAGACTTCCCGGTGATGATTTAGATATTCTGGGAGGTGACAAAAGCACACCTAGCTATGAGCAGATTATTGCCCTTCAGACCGAGGACCGTCCTCTACTGGAGATGGTAGAAAATGTTCGTAAACTGAGAAGCTATGCCAAACTGAGCACCAGGGAGGAATCCTGGAGCACTTGGAAGTGTAGAATAAATGGACTCTTTCAGGTCCATACTTAGACAAGTAATGATGACTGTAGGCTAGTGTTTCACTTATAGTCAGGATGGTGTCTGTCCCCGCTGGGTTCAGTTTTAGTCAGCTGCTGTTCCTCTACAAACTCATCCCTACCAGGCTGGTCCCAGAAGACCTATATATTTCTTTTTCTGGCTGTGCTATTATCTCACTGTGTGACTTGTCTGTATAAGCCACCTCTAATAAGTCACATTTCCCATGTGGGGAAAGACTGGTGCTTAATTCATAAGCGCACTGCTCAAAGTTGTTGCAAAACAAAGTTAAAAGAAGAGGACCATAAATACTCACTACGCTCCATTTACTTGGGAAAAATGCATCTCATTTATAAGAGAGCCCATAGTTGCAGGAGTTGAATTCAGGCAACTCAGCCTTCCAGTTCTTTCAGAATAGCACAGCAGACAATACTCTTCATTTAGCCGCAGCAAACACTCGACTGAAGTTGACCACCTGGCCATTTCTTCCTTCCTTCTTTCTTTCCATGAAATTTTGTCCTCTCCTTCCACTCCTAGCCCAGCCCTCCCCTGATATGTGGCCCCCCAAGGGTAAGTTCTTTTCAACAGCATTCAAGGTATGGCTTAACATTTCTCGCGGCTGGTACTATGGCAATGCATTAGTCATACTGTACATGCTCATCTGTGTTGTGCCATTTGCGAATGTGAAATCATAGATGTGGATTTGTTTCTTTGCTGACCATGGTCTCCCTTTGCACCTCAGAAATGTTTTGTGATTATGTGCAGTTTTAAGAGAGTCAACTCAAGAATGGTTTGAAAAACTCACTGTTCTCTCCAAGTTAAGCATATTCCCACGTGGCAATTCCCTGGAATATAAAGGTTCATCAGCTTGCGTGCCACCCCTCTCTCTGATTCTTCTTCATTTGCATATTTGTAGGATCATCATGGATACAGTCAGTGCAACAGGCACTTTCATTTCCAGAAGAAAATGTTGTCTTCTATTCTGTATGTGGTTTAATAGCTTCTGACTCCTTTATGAAAGTCTGTAGGGAAACAATTTACATTAACAGGTACAGTAGCTGTATTGGACCTTTAGATATGAACTCTAGAAACAAAACCAAAAATCTTTTCAGCTGGTTTAAGTGTCTCAAGAAGCAAAAACTTGAACTTGACTATCATGTTCTGAAATAACAAAATGCAAATCTGCAAACAGCTTCTTACAAGTTTTTCTTTGGAAGTTGATACCCTGGGTCCGTATTTATTCTTTAAACTGTACTAGCTAGGAACATAAGCTGTGTAGGTGTTAAGGAAAAGAAAAACAGATTACATTACAAAGCAAGATGCACACTGTTTGAATGCATCAATAATTCCCTTTTTCTTCTCTTTTTACAGCAGTCCTGAAAAAGATGCAAATATATTCTACAATTTAGACTTGTACTGTTTGACAGATGTACATTAATATAAAACCCTTTTCTTAATGCACACATGGATGAGCCAGATTTCATACAGAAATAATTGGGCTAATTAAAATTGAGTGAATGCTTTAATTTCTTTTAAGTACAACAGCACATTTTCTACCTGTATCAGCTGTATGCCTTATTAATTTTGAGATATTGGAAAGAAAGCAAAAGGGCTGACTACATTACATGAAAGGAAGTAAAATTTTTCCAGCCCTTTAATATTTTTTTATGTTAAAATGTCCCGTTCAATCAAAATAGTCTTGTCCTAACCCTTTCCCCATGTCTCTTTCTACATACAACTTCAGTTTTTAATGTGCACATGCATGAGCATAATTTCAGGATATTGACAGCCTTGGCATACATGGTGATGTAATTTTTAGTGTTTAGTAATGAATAATTTGGCTTTAATAAGGAACAATTACTTGTCCATTAATTTCAGATTTTTATGCAGATCAGATCAGAGATACTTAGCTTGCCTTGTGTTCTTCCTTGGGATCTAGGCATTCAGTCTTGTAAAATGCAAGCTTCACCTTCTCCAGTTGCATTACAAA
The DNA here is from genome assembly GCA_013401315.1 of Balaeniceps rex. Lineage (NCBI taxonomy): Eukaryota > Metazoa > Chordata > Aves > Pelecaniformes > Balaenicipitidae > Balaeniceps > Balaeniceps rex. The sequence goes on from VYZW01063607.1 coordinate 136,216, forward strand.
TGAAAACCGATTCTCCCCTAAATAGCACATTTTTCTTCTTTTTTTTGTCTTGATGCTCTTAGTATCTAGTACTGGATTCATAGCATGCTCAAAACATCTATTGATTTCAAGGAATACTGTATCAGATACTCATTTATGTGTGCTAGCATCTTTTTTTTCTTACAAAGTGACTCTCCTTGACCATCTTTTCAATTTGTACAGTGTCTTTACTTGCATCAATATTACCCAACTAGCACTTCACAGCTTGCCATATTTTTCTGTTTGCATCAGTCCTACTCTACTAATAGCATTATACTTAATATTTTTCTCAATATTTACTGCTAATAATGATTACCTGAGTCCTGCTCTGTGTGGGAGTTTTCTAGCTCTTATTAGTGACTTTTCAACTGAGTCGTGAATCATTATGTTAGTGTTTAATAAATATGAGCAAAATGGAATTATATTTAACTTGGGTTTCCTTCTCATGAAAAACAAGATTTTTTTTTTTTTTTTGACTAACTGCTGCAGCAGGGATGTAAATTCAGTTTAAAGGGTTTGTTCAGCTTGCTTGGGTTGAATGCTCGCCTGTTAAAGTCAATGGAAGTTTGCCATTTTCTTCTGCAGAGCTGTGATTTCCTTTGCTGTTCCCCTTCCCACCCCCTTTCTTTTCAAATAAATTATCAGTGTGATTCAACCCCAGCATGGTTCCTGGAAACCCTCGCTTCCTCTTTCTTCTCCTTCCTTACATTTTGCTGTTCTCTTCTTCCTCAAAAGCTGTCGTAAGCTTTCCTGCTCTGTGTTGCTGTTCGTATCAGAATACCCATGGCTTGTTTCTATCTTGCCATTAAATTTTGTAAGACCAGAGTTTTCATTATCAGTATACTGCTTTACGTTGTATGCCTCTGGGAATGGGTAAGGTATTTAAGAAATGCTTCTCTTAAGAAAAGAAAGAAGAGAGTATCCATAACTAAGTATCTTTAAAAGTCACTTGGATCTCTGCGAAATATTGCTAAAGTTTGTGAGTGGTCCTTTGAAGAGACAAAAAGGCCGCAGCTCACATGCAGAGAAAAGATACTTATCTGGACCTTCAGTAAAGTTTCATAGTCTTTTAGTTCAGATTTACACATCTTTCTTCTTTAGACTCCTGTCTACATCACTGTTCAGTGAATATTCTTCTATTAAGAGCTAAGATGTGTGTTGCACGTCTTGGGGAGATGGAAGAAGACGCACCAAAACAAACTACATTCTGTCACTGAGGAAAAACAAACGACTAAACAGAAATTCTGCTTCAAGCTGCCATCGTAGCTCAGCATTTCTGTTTGTATGAGAGGGAGTTTAGTATACTGAACATCTATATGAAATGCTTCAGCAAAAATGCTTCACGTCATTGTAGAAGAGCCATGGATGAAAAAGCAAAAATTGCGTCAGTGCAGAAAGAAGACGTGCAGCACCTTGTCTGAAAAGTACTGCACAAACAAGGACTGCTCCTTTTGGGGATGGGAGTTGGGACTTTGAAAGGAACTATACATTCCAAATATTTTTTTTTAAAACTATTATGAACATAATTTCCACTTCAATACTGTTGCTATATGTATGAAAAATTATCCATCACTAAATTCTTCTCTATGGAACTGTTACTATCTCCAGGAGCATTTTTACAAATAAATCTTATAGAAGAATCTTCACATTTTCCATTTGACTATGTAATACCAAATCTCAGGAGATATTAAATGTGTGTCTGTGGGAGAATGCAGTGTTCCTTGCATAATTTAACCAGCATTATTACTTGGCAGCCTTCTTAAAGGGATAACAATTTCAAAGCTCCTTTTCTTGTTCTACATTCTGTGATGTGGTGCTTTTCTACTTCCTTTGCTAGTTAAATAAAAAACCTTAAGAGTCTTGAAACAGCACTACTGTTGCAGCACAAACTAGACAAGGAGAGATGAAAGTAGAGATTATATCTGGGCCTTCAATTCAAGACGTTACTGAAAAAAAAAATGCATAGTGATGGCAGAAATTATTTTTTTTGCCTGATGATGTTCCTTTATTATTCAGTGTGGGTTTGTAGAAATGTATTTATAGAAATGACATATGGTAGGTAAGAATTCAACTATGGCAGTTTTCTGTTAATCATTTCTATTTTTCAGTTGATCCTTACTAAATTAAGCTTATGGCAGCACTCAAGGCAGTAGAAATTCTTCCTGAGAATCTGAAAAGCTATAACCAGCTACCTGACTATCTTGTTTCTCTACCGTGTGCAAGAGAGTATTCGGGGAACAAAAAATACTGGACTTTTTCTCCTTTACTGTCATTTTTGATCCACTTCTAGTGGACATGGCAGAAGTATACAGAGTTCTGCGTGCTAGAGCTTATGCGCTCAGTTCTCTGTGTGGATTTTATGCATTTATCTGTATTTGAGAGAGACTAGGAGGTATTACGCTGTGAGATGAATAATCTGCTTAAATAGTAAAGCACTGGTAAGCAGTATTGAAAGCAATGAATGTGTTTCTTTGGCCATTTCCTATGTGGCCTGAATAATATTGCTAAGGACTGGCAGTCTGGCATGTTAGGCTCAGAGGAAATTTCTTCTGGTTTTGTAGGGCAAGTTTGTCAGGTATGATGTGACAACGCTTTTGTATGCAATTGAATGATTACTTTGTGCTGACAGCTTGGCTAACTGTGAAAGAAGATAGTATTGACTGTAGTTTCGGTCAGTATTTTAGGTCTCTGTGGGAGTAGCTGTCTGAGGTTTAGTTTTAATTTTTAAGTTTAGTTTACAGCAAAGACATGCTCATTCTAAGATAGCTTTTAACACTAAGGCTTACAAATGGGTAAGAAAAAATTTAAGGTAGGGTTGACATGATGGAGGAGTTACTGTACCAGGAAAATATTCCATTTGTAGAAACTTCAGGGGAAAATGTAGAGACAGATTAGAAGAAAAAGATTAAACTTGGCATTGTTGCTGAGTGAAGGAGGTGGGTCAAGAATTCTCTGCTGAGGAATCAGCATAGCTCCATGCAGAATAATTGAGCTGCTTTGAGAGCAGCTGAAAATCTGACCATAAGGCTTATTCTTCTCCTACTCTGTGTTGTAAAGTAGGCAGAAATCCACTAAGGTCATTGGTGTTACACCTGCACAAGTGACAACTGAACCACGATCTACAGTAGATATGTAAATGGTAGTGAAGCTATAGGTGGCCCAGAGCATAGCAGTAAGAAGCTTGTGCTTTATGCCTTAAAGAATTGGGTGCATTAAATGTATAAATAAAACATGAACTAACTAGGAGTCTTTCCAGTCTGTTGGATAAATATGTGCAACTTCAAAACTTCCCTATAGTTGGTATGCTAGATTTTTGTATCCTTTCTAGATCTTGGTAAAAGTGTTAAGTACTAAATAGTAACGCTGCTACTAGGGATGTTAACAAGCACAAGAGTTTTATGCAGTTGAATGGCATTCTTTGCTCCTGATTACTCCACTTTGCTACTCTTTTGCATGACTAAGTTTGCAATTGTGTGCCTTTGAGTGTGTCTCGATGATTTGAACAGTGATGAAGGTGCTATTGTAAGGAATATGTGGGAGTATTCATCCACAGGAACATTTAAAAATATATACATACACACCATCTGGTGCAATGAGGTGTATTTCAAAGGCAAAATATTTGCTCTTTAGAAGTGTCTTGGAGTTAAGAATAAATTTTTTCTTTGGAAAAGATGGTTTGGCAGTTTCTAGAAAGAAATTCTTCATTTGGAGAAGGGGAAGGAACCTAACCAGGATATGGGTATTTTATAGTTCATTTTTTGAACCCTCTCCATATTTTTTAAAAACGCTTTTAAAGTACCTATTCAAGAACCGGAGAGTACTTGAAGAATAGCATCATTAAAATTTTATACAAACATCATACCATTTAGCTATGCCTTCTTGATATTTGTTTATACAACCAGGATCTATGTTAGCTCTCATAGAAAATGTTGAGTTGATTATCCCTTTATATGGTGTTTTCAGAGCTTTCCAGCATAGACAACTCCAATCAGGATCCCCCTATATAAAGGCTTTTTGTACTCACAACTCTGCAAAACATTGTATATTAAGCTATATGACCGTATGTTTTTCCTAAATTACTGGTAAAGGTACTATGAAATTGAATAGGGGCAAGAACAGATGTTCAAAGACCCCTGGTAGCAGCACCTCTAGTGAGCAATGAATATCTAACAATAACTTTTAGAGTTGTCAGCCTAGCATAGTAATGTGCACATTTAGCACATTTAAATGTGCCACTTTAATTCTGTGTAGTGCTATTTTTTTATTAGAACATTGTGCGCTTCAACATTAAATGTCTCACGGAGATTTTTTTTGTCAACTAAAGCTGATAGCAAATTTGTTTGGAGAAGACTTAAAAACATGTTTATAAAACCAAGGTGAATGACATGAATTTTTTTTCTTCCAATTCCTTATTTCTTTGCTCACTTGGCAGCTGCTTGCTGTTTTGCTCAGGATCAAAATCAGCCTAATGAGTTGCAGGTACAGAATTCATTTGATTTGCACTTCACAATTTTTGCCCAAAGAGTGTCCTTTATTAGTCTTCTGGAATTTCTGCAGTATACCAAGATGTATTAGAAATCAGTTAATTCTTGTAGAAGAACTGGATGAAAAGGTTTGGTCATTTTTAAAATCCACCATTAGTAGGTGACTAGTTTTCTTTAATTACTGTAGGGGTAAAACCCCTGCTAAATTAACTGTGTAGCATATCCACATATCTCTTGTTTTGCCAGATATAAACAGGCATACTTACTCAATAATCGTTTTTTTGCATCTTTATTGATATTTTTAAAATCCTAATATAGTAATGGTTGTGTGCTTCACTGATAGATTCAATTTGTTTATTATTGTGCCTCACTATTTGCCACAGTTCTTTTTATTAGTGCTTTCCAGCTATCTTAAATTTTTTATGCAATGCAATCAGGATTTTTTTTCTTACACTTGTAGAGACAGGCTTTTTGTAGTTCAGCTTTCACTTTTCCTGTTATTCCAGGATGACTTTTTAAGTAAAACAATCTTCTCATGTAATAATGGAACCTACAGTTTGTTGTTTTTTTTTTTTTTCCTCTGGAACAATTAAGAAGTCCAGTTGTCATTCACATTTACGGATATGTTGTTGGCCATGAGCTCTGTCTGTACACAGTAAATGTAACCAGGCTGTGATCATTTACACCTTCTTTAGAGATATTTTAGTAATGGCAGCATAAGATAACTAGCATATGTCCTCCAGACTGATGTCATCTTGGATAATGCATTTTTCTTCTCTTTATCATACATGCTAAATCCTGCTCTTTGATCTAATATGGTACTCTGTAACAAACGTTAATGATTGCTGCTGTCAGATAGGACTTTAATCCATTCCAGGGCCTGGATGTCTGATGTGTGAATAATTTGAAGCAATAACACTTTCTCTCCCCAGCCCTAGCTAGGCATGCTGTTCTTTCTGACTGGATGTATTTAGAGACTTTAAACGCTCCAGTCATGAATCCTCCCACCAGATTTTGATAATTCTGATTTTTGTCTAATTTCTCCTCAAAAGGAAGCTTTTAAATATTCCTCTTATTTTTGTACGGACTTCTGGCATTAGCCTAAAGGCAACTGATCACGTTGTTTTTTACATCCCTTGATAATTTGATTCATTGCGCAGTGACACCCACAGTATGAGTTCTGCGTTTGATTATCAGTACCTCATTTAACCTCTCAACGTCCTTGCGTTTTATGGAAAGACTAATACTCTCTGAATTCGTGCAACTAGTCAGTCATCTGGGGGATTACGTGTCCTCAGGCTGGGAGGTGGATTATCTGCAGAGAAAGCATTTCCAGTTACCCCAAGGTGATGTAAAATTACCCCCAAACCCGAACCAACTCCTCGCAGGTGCTCCTGGGTGCTGCACTGGGACCCGGGGAGGCTGGAGCCCTTCTCCCTCACAGGGCCCCAAAATGGCAGCCATGGCCTTGCCTGTGGCGTTTGTGGGGCTGCACCGGAGGCTCGGCTGTCCTCAGCCCCTCTCCTCATCACCGCGCTCCTGATTCTCTTTACCGCAGCAATTTTTGATTGCTTTATGGACGACTACAGTTAAGCAATGCAAATACCTATTCCATTTTTTTTCCTGCTTAAATTTATGTTCCTGATATAGCTTATTTCAGTGAAATGTTTTAGTAACCACAAAGCTTTGCTTATCTCTTCTACAGGCCGAGGAATACTACTGGAAAAATGAATACATTAAAACTATGTAAAACTTCTACTCTGTATCTAGAACAAAAATATGTTCAGTACGACTGGGAGCAGGATTTGGTCTGTACTCCATTATCTGTTAAATTGTGATAGCTCCTCCACTCTACGTCATAAATCTGTTGATTATATTTCTTTGAAAAGGAATTACTGCTTCAGTCAGACATTAATCTCTCATCAGATTTTATTATCTTTCTTATTTACACTGATACTTGGATTGTAAAGAGTAGTTAAATAGCGCGAATTAGCAGTTTGTCAAATTTAAGTTTTCACGGCCTAATAATTTTCAGGATGAGCGGACTTCTGCTCGGTTTTTCACATTCCTTAGCAAGAAGTTTTATTTCAATCGCGGCTTGTAAACGACGGCGCGGGCGGGGGGCGGGAATCAAGAGAGCCCGACCCTTCCGCGCCGTGCTTTTGTCAGGGACAAATTTTTCCGGCCAAGTTACAAACCACTGGAAACAGAAGTCGGTGCCGGAGGGGGGCCGGTGCGGCCCGGCCGCGGGACGGCTGCCCCGGCGCGGGGCCCTCATTGCCGCCCGCCTCACGTTCGGGGCGGCGGCGGCGGCGCTGCCGGCCCTGTTCGGTTGCCAGGGCGACGGCGGCCCTGTCAGCCGCAGGCGCTACTCGCGCTTCCACTTGGAGGCTGTGCCAAAGCGCCGCGGAGAGTGGGGTTTCAGTGTGGATTTATAGGTGGAAACATGTAACAGAATAGTAAGAGTAGTACTATGAGGCACCTGTAGGAAAAAAAATCAAAAAGTTGTCTGCTGCTTTAACTCCCTGCTGTGAGTGCTACCCCAAGTGTGCCAGCCGTCGTCGTCGTGCAGGGGGAGTCCGAGCTGGAAAGATGGCCTGTTTGATTTTGCACCTTTCTGTACATATTTCTTTCCTCTTGTCAAATGGAAACGGGGGAAATAAACAATTGCTTCAAGTTAGGTGGATCATGCTGGTGCATTGGTCTGTGTCTACTTCAGCAAGTCTCTAAACTCTGGGATAGCATCTGAATTTATTTTTGGAGACTATTAAGAATGGAGAAATGTGTCGGTGTTATTTTACTCAAGTGTTGGCCCCTAGTGGCAAAGTATCCGGGTTAATGCCATTCCAGGATCAGCAGATCCTGTGGATACCCAGCTGTGGTTGGTGGCTTTGTTTCCAAAACAAAAAGCTGCTTTTGAGATGGCTTTTAGCCCCCAGGAGGACAAATTAACTGTTCAAACAAATGGATTTTCCCTTCAGTTGCTAAATTGCAACCTATCTGGTGACAGGAAAGAACCTTTTCACCGCTGGCAGTGGTAAAGCTCTTTAAATGCTGAATGTTAAAATCTTACTACTTTTACCTGAACTCAAGCTACCTGTAGGCCTGGGAGCCCTTGGAAGGAGACATTATGATCATTATGACTACAGAGACGTGCTGAGCTCCCAACAGGCCCTTGGCTGTGGTTGACCCTCCCTTTGCCTCACCTCCCACCTATTGAGATTTTTGCCGTGAAGAAGCTCCTTGTCCCTGCTTGATGGCTTTGTTGGAGACTTTCTGTTTCTGCCCCTGCAGCATCCCATGGTGGGGGATCGGCTTCTTCTCTGTGCTTGGGGTCAGCTGGAATAATGCATGGTGCCTGCGGTGCCATTTTACAGTAATGTGAAATACTGTTGGGTCAAAATCTGTTGTTGCACTTGGTGCTAGCCTTTGTCAGCTTGTCTTTGAAGTACCGCAAGTGTTGGATTTAGCTATATAATAAAGACATGGAACTAATGATTATTTTCCATAAAAAACGGGATGCCACTACTTATTTCTGTGAATGAGAGAAAAAGAGCTCCCTTTTCTGATAGTATTCTTAGTGAGTTCTGAAGCAGATTTACAGCGCAGTAAGTTGAAAAACTGGCTTCGGATAATGTCGTACTTACCTGCTTGTGTGAAACCAGATCCTGTCTCCTTCAGCCTACACAGACTGTGAAAGTATGATTACGGATGTTTTGGTGCAGGCTGGTTGCGGAGGCAGGACTGAGCTGGCATGTGAGGCTTTGGCTCCTCCCTTGGAAAATTATCCAGTGCCTTTCAACCATAGGTTCTGTTGGTGATCTCCAGCAGTCAGAAGCTGGTATAGCACAATTGCATTTATGTTCAGGTTTCTCTTTTCCTGCTTCAGTGTTGGCTGTCAAAAAGCCCAGCTCCCACGCTGGGAAAATGACTGGATGGATTTGTCCTAAAGCAGGCACCAAAGCTCTTGTTCATGGGCTGGCTGTCATCAAAATGCTGAGATAAGCTGGTTGACACTAGAATTTCTGTCCTGGAGATCAATTGCATTATGGACACAGTGGCGGAATGAGAGCTTTGCACTCTCATCTGCCCCATAAATTGCTGTCTTTACATTTTCTGGTTGTCTGTTTTACTGTCTTATAAAATTTGCTGTAATCACCATCAGTTGCTCCTATTGCTTTTGGAATGTGCTGTATAACATGAAGCGCGTTAAGAGCTTTTTAACACTGAGCATTTCTGAGGGGAGTTTGTAATGTGTCCAAGGGTCTGCCCTTGTGAATCCAGTCACAGAAATGGGATGCAACAAACTGTCTTAACGAGGATAAGGTGCACTAATTTAAGATGAGGGGATGTGTATAGAAAGGTATATAACATAGTAATGCTATTACTACTGTTGTCATCTATGATGTTGCTCAGATACAGGCATGCTACTTTCAATAGCTGGAGGGTTTAGCATAGATGAGGCACAAATGGAAGTAAATAGATATGCGTTTAATATCTGTAGATATTAACATCATGTTGTCTGTGTCTTTTACATGACAGCGATCTCAATAGGTAGTAATCTCAGTCTCATTTTTTATGAAACATCCACTTCATTTTGTGTATTGCCCTCATTTACACATCTCAGGCTGTTTAGTTTTGCTACTGATTATAAGCATGCTCATATTATTAATGCCTTGTATTTTTATTTCTCTGAGTAAAACAGAACAAGAAAGTTTAGGGACGTGAGAACATTTAGTCCATATCACTCATATGGAAGAGGTGTACGTACACCTCCCCAGATGGATGATGGTATCTCAGTAGCAAAAAGAGAACAACTGCCAGCTACAAGTGGAGAGGCAGAAATTAGTGCAACTGCTGAAAAATCACTGAAATTAAGGACCTGCTCGTTTAGTGTGATTGGAGCATGTAAATATTAACTCTAATGATGACAACACATAAATTGGAGTGCTCAATAAAATTTGAGCACATGAAACTGAAGTGCCACAACCTGCTTTATTGATCATTTTTAAAGTCATCTGCATTTAATTTGCCACGCTATTTACATATGCTTTTCTGTACTTTGCTTATAGCAAAATTTCCATAAGGAAGCCACCAGTCTTCCAAAATTCACACAGACAGGTACATATAAACAAAACAATTCTATGTGCAAGATTGTCTGAAGTTGGTAGCTAATTAGGATTATGAAATTCTTTCATTTAACGCGTTCTACAACAGTCTCTAGCTTTGCAGGGAAGATGGAATATCCAAGAAAACAAGAAGATAATTACAAGGTAATGCTAAAGATTTCTGACGTAGTCAATTGTCATTTATTAATCAATAAGGATAGTAAATAGAGGCAAGTACTGCCACATGTAAACAGGTCAGTTTTGTAGTAAACTTCTAAACTAGCCAAAATGTAGTTCCTATAAATACCTATAAAAACCTATAGGGTTTAAGCTGCAGTGAAATTATGAATGTAAATGAAAACTGATCTAGGAGCAAGTATCTGTTTTGTTACATCACCAAATAGGACTTTGGAGTATTTCAGTTGGCCTTAAATTTTTCAGAACTGAGCTTTATACATACAATATTATAATGCTACACTTTTTGGTTCCTAAAATCTCCCAAGTGCAAAGGCAATAACTTATGTGACATCTTCACTGTAAGGATTCAGCAAACAAAAAGCAAAAATATCCCAAAAGTGAATCACCAATGAGAACATTTCTTAGATCATTCAAAGAGCAGCTTCTTTCAAATAGTTGTGCACTTTGTCTTGGCAGAAGTCTTTGTGTTTTTATAAGGCTTCTAGATCACAAACATTGGCATTGAAGAAAAATATGAATCTTAAAATTGCAAGAGTTAATTTTTCAACAGTCATTTCCCTCATTAACATGCCATTACTTTTATAAATGATGAGCAGATGTATGTACAACATTGTCTGGCATGATTAGAGACTCTCAGTAATCTTTGTAATATAAAATCTTTTATCTCATTCTTAAGATTTAAAAATCTCTACAAACAGGAACATCAGTAGCAAAATTACTTTTTAGGATCCCAAAAGGAAAAGAAAGTTGCCTGTCCTGGTCAACTTGATGACAGTATACTGTCAGGAGGCTTGAGAGGCCTGTGTGCTGCCTGGGTAGCAGGGTTTCTGGCAGTGGCAATGTAACAGAGCAGTTTATCCTGACAGATGACGAGGTTTGCTTACATTAGCTCGTGATTTATTAAAAGACAGGCAAAATTACGGGGACCTTCTGTCCTTTTGTCAAAGCCCTTGTACAAAAGGAACTTTTTACATGGAAGAAAAGGTTTCTTGAGAATTCGTAATTAAATGTCAGGCTGTGGAGTGGGCAGAGCCATACAAAATATAAATGAAAACTCTTTGCACAGAAAGAACTAAGAAAAGATTTTTATAGGTTGCTGAAGCAACTGCTTACTGTTGACAAAATATGTGCATGACCCTATAATTTTGCAAATACTTATTCACTGCCACGTTATTAAATGGTTTTATAATACTGAATATCCAACAATCTCAATAATTATTGCTTTTTTAATTAATTCAGATTTCTAACATGTAGAGATGTATCTCTTGCTCCTCCTCAAGACCTAAAGTGTTAAAAATCTTTCAACATCATGGCAAGCAATGAGAATACTTGGCTTCTCCCACTCTAATGTTGCAGACTTTGAAAACTGATCAGAGGTTTGCCATGAGGAGGTGCTCTGTTCTGCAGTACAGAAGCACTTTGTTATTGCAAAATAAAGCCGTTGTGTCTTAAATACCTAATGGAAGTGCGGGACAAAACAAGACAAATCAGACCCGCTTGATCTTTAAGGAGCTGGAAGAGCTTTGTGCAATTCAGAATGAGATTGATTGGATTTTAGGCTCACAGGTATTGGGTAATATATGTGGAAAATAATGTGACGTAGGAGACTTTGGGGGTTATCTCTGTTTTCTTTCAGGCTGTGCTTGAACAAAAGCCGTGGTTGTTAACCACATGTGTGTCTAACTAAAACCAAAAGCAAAGAACATGTCAAAACCTCCACATAGTCCAAACAAGTCTGAATTCATGTGCGATCAGACTAGTAATACCGATCCTTGTTGCTGACTGCAGATGTTGAGAGAATCTGGAGTTTGTTTTTTGCCTTTACAGTGTAGCACTGTGTCACCAGTGAGCACGCTGCTGGATACCTTAAAACTGATCAAATAAATTGATTGGAGGGGAAGGATGGAGGAATTTAATTATTCTGGAAAGCGAGAAGACACAAGGAGAAAATAAAGGAGCTAAAGGAGGAAGCAAACGGGAAGGCACATAGGAAAGGTGAGAACTGCAAGAAATGCAAGGGTAAAGCAGTAAAACAGGATGGGAAAGGAAAAATAGAGTAGGAACTAGAAAATATGAGAGGATGCAGAAAGGTACCAAGGAAACAGTGTGAAGGCAAGAGCAATAGAAATGGAAAAAGACGTCTATGAAACATAAAAGAGGGAATTTAATTTAAAAAAAAGTTAAAAAAAGTTAGAGGAATTAGGAAGTGCTCCGTATAGAATCCCTCAAGAGTCCAACATATAGCCACATGCTATTGGCAAAGCTTTTAATCTCATCTGCTTGTAATTGTTTTTAAGAGTTAATGCGTCTTTCTAAAAGTTGATGACTTCTGTGGTCACCTTTTCTGGTTCAAGAGGATGTGCTCTGCCTTAGCCTGTGTAGAGGCTTTGTGTTGCTAGAGTACCTACATGACTTGTGACTCTGGGTTAATGGCAGTCATTGTATGGCCCTATGTCTTAGTACCTGAAGATGTCAATATATAGTTAGCGTTTGCATCAGTAACCAACGGCTGGAGGGTCTAAGAAGATAGACATTGAAAAAGTCTATAAAATTACAGGATCATCCATTTCTGTGCCGGTACAGGGTAGCTTCCTGCAATAAATCTTGTTAGAAAATAACATGAAATATTAATTTAGTCGTATATCTTCCAGTAATTTAAAAACTAAAACCACTACAGTGGGCTCTGAATAGATTCTTATTCAGTGGAAAGTAAATAGCTGCTTTTCTTGTGTAGCTTCAGCATTTCAGCTTCTGCTGCTGAGACCAGCTGAATGGCCTGAGACTTACCGTTTACTTTAAAATGCATAATAAAACCCATGTAGGACAAATGCTTTTTGATACAGAATACTTAGCTTGGAAAAGCTTGCCAGATTATGGTGGGGTGTAAGGACTGTAAGTGATCCTTTCCTTAAAATGCAAGAAAGGTATTCAGGATGAGACACATTAAAATACTTATGCTAGAATTAGAGAAGTCCTTACCAACTGTTACCAAAACTGTATGCCTGTTCTTGTCACGAAGCTGTGCGCAGGCACAGTGCAGAACTGTGAACCTAGATTGTATCCTTTGGGACAGCAGATGACCCATGTTAATTGGCAAGGCTGGATTTAATAATTCTGTTCTTGGTGCATTTTGTGAGTGCTTATCTTATGCGCGGCTTTGGAATGTGACATGTTAGCAAGTAATAAGCTATACTTTAGTACAAGAATGTTGACAATTGCTTTTGGGGGTCTAAAATTTTTCTCATTTATGTTTTATGTTGATATTAATATTTAAACCATATCAGCTAACAATAATAGGCTGAATGAACAGAATAGAAAATGTCTTGTGTAACGGTTGAAGACAAATGCTTTAATTTTTCTAATTTTAAGCCTTTTCTGTTAAACCATATTATTTTGTCATGCTGTCATACTTAAATTAGTCATTTTAATGTTACATTTGGTATAGTTTTTTGTATGTGGACTTCAGTTAAAATTAAGTATTTTTAGGATTTCACTGGATTCTCTCACTGTCTTCAATAGCTAATCCAATGTATGTTCAACAATAGGAAGAAATGTGTTGTATGTGGGGTCATGTTTCCTTCTTCCGTGAGTTGTCTAAGATTAATGTATTTTATTTCATCAGATAACTATCCAGTGCTCATAACATCTACCACAGTAAAAGAAGTTGGTCAAATTTTTTTTTCCCACATATGGCTGAACAAAAAGTCCATGTTACAGATCCTTTCATAAGTAAAAATGCAATGGCCATAGCCTGCACCAAATTGGGAAGTTTTATCAGATCTTCCTTCCATCTCCATTCTGTCAGACTCTCTAAAAAACTGATCTAAAGGTCACTGAAGTCAATGAAAAGACTCCTATTGACTTCATTAGGTTTGGTTCACTCCCTAAATACCAGTGAATAAATGTGGGCTTTGCAAGATGCCTAGAGAATTTTAAAAATCCTGGGAAAGATGAAAATATGTTGCAAAACCTTTCTCAGCAGCACAGTCCCATGAGTTCAATTCCCATTTATATCAAAGGAGCTCCAACTCTGCTTTCGCAGTTAACCCTGTGTAGTTTTTCTCATTTCATCTGGAAAAATGATTGACAGAAACAATCAAGAAGTGTTCATCACCTACCTTCATTTTGGTTTAGCTGTGAACTAAAAGCAATAGGGGATTTACACTCATGACCTTCGATTATTGCATACTGTAATGTAAAAACCCAGCTAACAGCCATGAACCAGAGTTCCAATGGAAGGAAACAGTTGTGGAGTTTCCCCTTACTCTTGTTCATGTTTTCTTATCTTTTTTTACACCATAAACTGTATTTGCTAGTACTGACATTTATGTCTGGCTCT